>OW386290.2:78477984-78534266 GCA_936432065.2 Rutpela maculata
AAAAATTGATATCTGATTATTTCATTTTGGGTTTTAGGCCATGCAAAACTTTTTATCAAGAATAACTTTTTTTCATAAAACCGATAATAAAAAAGTTTCCCATATGGTGCAGACTTAGTTGGACACACTGTATATATTAGGGTGGCCCATCTCTATAGGGGGTGAATTTTTTTTGCGTATTTTTTAAGTCTCACCCCACGAAAATATACTATTATACTAGGAATAATTTATGTCAAAGTTTCAGATAATTCGGTGAACGGTAACCTGTGCCGCATTCAGGTAGAAATTTGTAGATAAGATTTTATTACGGTAATACACTTAAATTTTACTTAAAATACAAATATCTACCTCTTTTCTCATAATGTTTTATTGGTGTAATTATTTCCTAGAAATTATTTGTTTTGGAACTTTGGAAATATAATGCACCTACGGTAGGTTTTTATGTCAGTTTGCAATTGTGTTTTACAGTGGTGACATTATAAGTTCTAGCATACGTTCCTTTTTGAAAAAACATTTAACGATGGCTGATGTTAGATTCTTACGAAAGGATACTTTCATTTACTTAGTTGGACACTATTCGTCACAAATCATTGGCAATAAATTGCCGTCTAATAGACAAGTATTACAAGTGCTCTTTTATAACATTCGTGGAGTGAAGCTAAGTGTACATGAAAGTGCTAAATTAACAATAAAAGAGGTGTCAGTTTTTTGGGATAAAGGTCGCATTCCGACACGTCAGGATTTTCATTGTGTTAAACAACTAGATAAACTTTATGTAGAGTGGAGGAACTTACAAAAATCGGCTAAAAGGGCCAGTGCGGGAGATAAAGAAAAAAATTTCGTTGAAAAATTGGACGATTTTTTTGACATTTCTCATGCAAATGCATTGGAGTTGATGAAAATAGATGAAGATAAGCAGTTTTTAATTAACCAAAGAAAAAAGGGACGTCCTGGATTTATGCATGGTATTGATTACCAACTTGCTTCTCAAGAAAAATCAGCTGAGGAGAAATTACAGAAATTATCCGAACGAATGTAACGAAGTCAACAAGAAAAAGCTAGATTAGAGGAAACAGTCACCTGTCCATCATCAAGTAGTAATTCAGCCGACTTCAACGAAAATGAAGATGAAATAATCGAAGCCCAAGAAGAGTTGTTACAAGACCAGCCTGGCCCGTCACAGCCAAAAAAGAGGAGATTGTATGGAACATGTAACATCATCACACTAAAAATAGCCGCCGCATTTGATGCTTGCAAAATAAGCGACAGGTATGGAGTCCATATTTTGACGGCAGTAGCAGAAGCACTAGGACATGACACCACATCTTTGTCCATCAGCAGAACCACACTTCAGCGCTCTAGACAACGCATCCGCGAAGAAAGAGCTGAAATATTAAAAACTGCCTTCGGTAATTCTGAATTGCCGGCCCCAGTCATCCATTGGGATGGAAAACTTTTACCTTCTCTCACTGGAATGGGAAATATCGATAGACTTGCTATCTTAGTTACTAGTGGAGATATTGAACAACTACTTGGAGTACCAGCTTTGCCCAATTCAACTGGAAGAGAACAGACTGAAGCAGTTTATGATGTGCTTTGTGAATGGAATTTGGACGAAAAGGTAATAGCTTTGTGTTGTGATACAACAGCATCAAATATGGGTGATATACATGGGGCAGCCACACTATTGCACCAAAAATTAGAAAGAGATATTCTATATTTTCCTTGTAGACATCATATTTTTGAAGTGGTTTTGAGAAGTGTGTTTGACACAAAAATGCCTTCCTCATCTGGTCCAAATGTGGCACTATTTAAACGTTTTAGGGAATTTTGGCCTAAAATAGATCAAAATATACTAAAAACTGGATTTCAGGTATCAAAAATTAAACACATTTTACAACCAGTTAAAGCCGAAATTGTAAAGTTTCTAAATGCAGCTTTAACTTTGCAACAGCCTCGTGATGATTATAAAGAATTTTTAATGCTTTCTAAACTTTTTGTTGAAGAAGAGCCCACTCACACGACATTCTATCAACCAGGGGCATTTCATCATGCACGTTGGATGGCCAAAGCCATTTACTGTCTAAAAATATTTTTTTTCCAAGATCAATTCCAACTAACTAAAAAAGAAAAAATAGGTATTGAAGATATATGTCTCTTTATTGTAAAGGTTTATGTAAAGGCCTGTGTGCTGGATGATGAAATGAAAACAATTAGTGAAATTAATTGTTTAAATTGTTTACTAGGTCAAGTCCAGTACAGCTCCCAATATTATGTATTAGTTATTATTATTTGTATATATATAAATACTAGGTAAGCACAACAAGTAATTTAGGTTAGCATTAGAATAAGTATAATTTATAGAAACTAGTCAACTCTCATCGAGGGTACAAGTAGTCCTAAGTACCATGATGTATCTTTAAAAATAAAATGGTAAAAACTCAAGTCAAGTTTAAATCATAGAACCCCAACGAACCAAGGTATATTACATGGCGATCCTGCCAGTCCTGTGAGGCCAAATAAATTAAAAAATTGATGAAGAAAAAATATATAATAGAAAAGGGGAATTTTGGTATGGAAAAATAAGGAAAAAAAAAAATGGGAAGCTCACAGACAAAGGAGGAGGTTGTGATTGCTCAGGCAGGAAACAGCGGAGGTTCTATGAATGGAATTGAAAATGGATTTGGTGTAAAAATAGCAATAGAGATTGCGCTAGTTGGATTGATCTGTGTGATAATTGTGGTATATTGCTTTGGGAAATGCAAGCAGAGACTGGAGAAGAAAATTAGAACAGAAATCTCGAGAAGCCAAGTGTTATGTAAGGAGGAGACGGTCTAAAGAAATTCGGCCTTAAAAGAAGACCAGAAAACTTTTCTCTTTTAGCTTTTTAGGACATATAAATACAGAAAATCTAGAGGTCCGATGGAAAATAAAATAAAAATTAATTATTATTAAGCTGTCGCTGTCGCAAATTATTATTAGTGGATATTATGGAAAAACATTAAAAATATGGTATACACATAGCTGAAAAGACAAGCAAAATAGGGATAAAAGTAAGGAGATATATATATATATATATATATATATATATATATATTTCAATGTATTATAATATTATTTAAAGACAAGGTTAGTTTAGTGTAAGATACAAATGAGTGTAATAGATAAGTTTAAACAAGTGCATGACGAGGTTAGAAATTTTAAGAAAAATATAGATAAGGATAACCAGCAAAGGCGGGAAAATTCCCAAGTGACTAATCAGAAACTTGTAGAGTTAAATAGAATAGAGAGTGAACTAAATAGTTTAAAAGCGAATTTTAATAAAAAACCAGATCCGGAAGTAATTGATCAAATTAAGGGTTATATTAAGGAGACAGCTAAGATAATATTTGAGTGTCATAGTATATTAATAGATAGATTAAAAATTAGTTTAGACGACGTAAATAGTAGTGCAGATTCACTAAAGGTAGATAGTATGGCGGAAAAATTTGATTTGCGAACAGCGGCATCTTTGTTGCCATCAATGAATGGTACCGAAGACTGCACAAAACAATTAATCGATTCAATTGAATTTTATTCGGAACTTTTAAATGACAACGATAAAAAACTGCTGATTAACTACGTGCTAAAAACTAGACTTTCCCAAAATGCAAAGTTACGACTCGAAAAGACATGTGACACGACTGCAAACTTAGTGAAGGACATGAGAATGCATTTGCTGACCAAAAAATCTGTGACATCTTTAACATCGGAATTAAGTAGAGCAAGACAACTGGACAAAACCATTGATGAATTCGGCAAGACAATTGAACAGTTATTACTAGACCTGACTTTGGCGCAGGCAGACGGGGACGATAACGCTTTAAAAATTTTGACAAATGTGAACGAAAAAGTAGCCATAAACACTTTCGCGAACGGCCTAAGAAATCAACAGCTGCGTACCATAATAAAAGCGAGAAATTATCAAAAACTTACAGAAGCTATAAGTGGTGCAAAAGACGAAAATGAGGATATAACTGCCACTAAGTCAAACAGTGATCAGTCACAAGTTTTTCACATGCGACAGAAAAATTCAAACCACCGTTTTAATAATAATTTTCGTAATAATAATTTCCGAGGAAGAAATACTTCACGTAAATATAATTATGGCGTAAACTATAGATAATATACACAAGGAAACAGCCAAACACAGCAAAATTCTTATAATCATTTTAGAGGTCAAGTGCGTGGTAATGTAAATAAACGAGTTATGAGTAACCCAGGTCAGGGTATGCAACAAGCGAATTATGCAGAAAATGACACGTTCTTAGAAAGGGAGAATAGTAAAAGCAATGAACAATTGTGTGGGTTGGATAATTCGAATGATTGGTTTTTTCGAGACCGAACGGAATAATGTCAAAAGCGAAGCAGTAAATTTAAGTATGAATGGTATAAATTTTGTGAAAATGAAATATGGAGTGAATGAATTAACTTTCTTGCTAGATACAGGTGCATCTATAAGCATTATTTTTGCAAACTATGTAAAACATAACTTATTTGATACGGGGAAAAAGATAAAAATTAATGGAATCGCTGGCTCAACAGTATCCATAGGCGGAGCGAACATTTTGTTAGAATTAAATAAGGAACAAATAAATCATGAATTTTTGATAGTTGATAAGTTTGGAAGTGGAATGCATAGTAGGCTCTGATTTTTTTGTTAAATATTCAGGAACGATTGATTATGAAAGATTTTTATTCTCATTATGGATTAAAGAAATATTACATTACATTTTCACGAGTATTGACAATTGCAATGGCAGGTTTACATTATGAATCATGTTTTGTCTATTTGGATGATCTAATCATTTTTGGAAATAATTTGGTAAATCATAATAAAAATCTTGTTAGAGTTTTAACCAGGTTAAGGGAAGTAAATCTAAAGCTAAATCCAAGCAAATGTACATTTTAAGAAAAGAAATCCTTTATTTAGGGCATTTGATATCTTCTGCAGGGGTATCACCTGATACTGAGATAGTTCCACATTTATACAGACAATAGACCGTTAATATATTTATTGGGTATATTAAGTAGATTAAATTAAGTAGATTAACTAAGTTTAGATTAATTTTAGAGGAGTATGACTTTACTATAAACTATATTAAAGGCTCTGACAATGTCACAGCTGATGCTTTATCTCGAATCCAAATTGATTCAGAGGAGCTAAAGAACATGAATTCTAAAATAAATAATACCATGTTTGTCACAACGCGAGCGCAAGCGAAAATATCCCCTACAACTTCTACAATAGAGAGTAAAACAAATTCTGTTGACGAAAGGCTTGATCACCCTGGAGTTGTTGAATTGTTGAAACGACCAGTACAAACAGTAGAGTTGAAACTAGTAAATGAAGGAGAGTTTAGTAAAGTTTGGAAAAATTGCCGTAATGATAGCTGCTGTGAACTTAGCAATTTGTTATATGACATAAAAGTACAAGTAATTTATTTAAAACAGAATCCTCGATCAGCGTCTGCATTAGGTGCGTCGTTGAGAGATCTGAAAGATGTATGCATGAAGTATAAAATTACGGAATTATGTATAATTAAAAATGATAACTGCGCAGTTATAGAATTATTAAATGAACTTGTAAAATTAAGAGATGAGTTGCGGAAAGCAAACATAAAAATATGTGTTGTAAAAAACGCACGAAATATAACAAATAAAGAAGTAAGACAATTAATACTAAACGACTATCATATTTTACCAACAGGGGGACATGCTGGTATGAACCGCATGTATAACAACATTAAGAGACGTTATTTTTGGTTAGGACTAAAGACAGACGTAGAAAAATTTGTAAAACATTGTAGGGACTGTACAAGATACAATAAAACAGTACATACTGAGACACGCCACACGAACTTGTTTTTGGAACTTCTAGTAGGTTACAAGTTGCGTGTAATGATGCAAAAAATAATATAGTGAAGTCAAAAAGAAAATAATAGGGAACAAACTTAAGTAGAGACACGAATAAAAGTAGTTATAGAATAGGGTAAAATTATATTATGATAGGGAAACAAAATAATTAGCTTTTAGGAAAAACTATTATTTTGACATTCGCGGGGGAAGTGTGCTGGATGATGAAATGAAAACAATTAGTGAAATTAATTGTTTAAATTGTTTACTAGGTCAAGTCCAGTACAGCTCCCAATATTATGTATTAGTTATTATTATTTGTATATATGTAAATACTAGGTAAGCACAACAAGTAATTTAGGTTAGCATTAGAATAAGTATAATTTATAGAAACTAGTCAACTCTCATCGAGGGTACAAGTAGTCCTAAGTACCATGATGTATCTTTAAAAATAAAATGGTAAAAACTCAAGTCAAGTTTAAATCATAGAACCCCAATGAACCAAGGTATATTACACCTGGTTTACAGCGTCATTTGCTAGTAAAGCACCGCTTCATGACTTAGACTTTTGTAAAGAACTCATTAATTATCAAAATATTGACAAAGAAATATCTCAAGCCGCAAGTAGGAAAATAGTGAACCATTTGTGGTACCTTAATTCAGTAAATGTTGGCTTATCTTTCTTTGACGACGATATTTCAGTTACCACTAAAAGAGAAATGGTTAAAGCTTTGAATAGGAAAGCACCAAATCAAGAGGGTATTAAACGACTTATGATTAGTAATATTACTGACGTTGAAAACAAGGAAATTCAGGACTTCATATGCGAGAACACTAAACAGTTTTTTCAAAAATTAGGTTTGTCTATGGAATTTTTGGAAAATGATCCAACAACATGGAGGGAAAATGAAAGTTATACCCGATGTTTCAATATTGTAAACAAAATTAAAGTTGTAAATGATGCCGCTGAGAGAGGAATCAAAGTTATTACTGACTATAATGACATTTTAACAAGAAATGAAGACCAAAAACAGTTTTTACTCTAAGTTGTAAATGATTATAAATCACAGTTTCCAAATGTAAAAAAAGAAACCCTGTCGCATGCTTTGGCCTAGTGCAAAAAATATTGTTTTTATTACTATATGTCTTGTAGATTTAGGATAATATTTGGTACTATGTATGAAAAAAACGTTTCATAATAAAATACACAAAGATAAAACGAGAGTTTTATTTCAAAAACTTCTAGTCTAGTTTTCTTAGACTACGAATTTACAGTAGTATGACACATGTCATAGTCACAACAGATAATGTCTTTGATATTTGTATGACTTGATTAGTCATTCTAAAGATAAATGTTGCTGATTAAAAAAAAAAAAACAATGCATCAACCAAAGAATGTAAATAATTCCATTTACTTTTATTATTGCATAATAATGCATTCTGCGGCACCCCTTGCCTTCAATTTGCCTCAATAATATGTTGAGGGGACTGTTTTTTCTTCAAATGGAACCATTTGCAGGGGTGAGAAATAAAAAATTTCGATTTCGGAAAAGATGGGCCACCCTAATATATATATATATATATATATATATATATATATATATATATATATATATATATATATATATATATTTGTCCTGCAAATAATGCTGCGTCCGTACATGTGCACGATACCATACACTGCTGCGTCCTGTACAATACTGCGTCTGTATACCGGACGCAGTATTGTTTTCCCGTGTTATCTTCAACAAATCTCTGAAATGGTCGATTTTCAGCACCTCAAAATGTTCTTCGTCTCCTGGGTTATATGTAAACATAGAAATGAGTTCTGTTTCGCTTCAATTGAGCAAAATATCGACCCGAGTTTTTTTTGGATTCGGACGCAGTATCATATGTTCCGTAAAACTAAAAGTATATTTTTAGTTCCATCGAATTATGTTTGGGGGCGCATAGATTTGTGAACATAAATATACTTCAAATATTCTCTATTCAAAAATCGTATAATGCTGCGTCCGAGATTTGACAACACCGGCGCTATTAAATATCCAGTCATTCTTTCATGCCGGAGTTCGGGCGAGTGTAACATTCTTGTGAACATTTATATAAGTTTACAAGTAATTATGTTTCATATTTAAACAGTTATCTTCTTACTTATAATCTGAATGTTTTTATCACAGAAATTTATTTTCAGGAAATGAAATTAATTTCAACGGAAAATAATTTACAAATATTTAGTTATATATAATCATAAAAACAATACCTCCTCCAAAATTAA
The DNA here is from genome assembly GCA_936432065.2 of Rutpela maculata. NCBI lineage: Eukaryota > Metazoa > Arthropoda > Insecta > Coleoptera > Cerambycidae > Rutpela > Rutpela maculata. The sequence continues at coordinate 78,486,155 of OW386290.2, forward strand.
ACGTGTAAGCCGTTACTTTGTGGTAATTAATTATGATGATATAATAATGAAACACCAACATGAACATTTACTTTATTTTTTACCGCCAAATTATTGTAACTTGCACCTTACTGCAGTTCGGCACTCAACGTGACATTTTCAGATGATTAAAGTGAATGAACATACAAAGGCAGTCAGTCTACAGGACATTATGCTAATTTTATGGTTACTGTTTTGAATAAGGAAATAGGAGAATTACAGACAATATTGTGAATGTAAATAGGATTAGAAATATTAATAAGATATTGTAGGTAATATTCTAGGTATGCTAAGTTAGGAGCAACAAAAATCTATGACTAATATAAACTACTTTTGGTTATTTTATTTACTCTTATTAGGTTATATACTAATTGCTTTTGAATAATTAATAGTATCCATAAACAAATAGCGTGAGTTATAATGAGTGAGTTATTATAAATCATTAGGTGATAGTGCCAATCACCTATATCTTCATGGCTAGCCTATCCAATCGACGTAACGCGCTTCACGAAGGTGTCGCTCTGTCCGAGAGAAATCCTTAAATTAAGTTAAGTTAAATTTTACAGTTAATTTTATTAATAAACAAACTGAGTACCTAATTAAAACAAGATTTTCTCAATTTAATATTTATTGTTATAATCGTAGATAAAGTATATTATTCAACTTGCGGTAATGGTAATAACCCACTCGATGAATTACAGCACTTGCCTGCGGCTCATGCTGTGAACTTCATTTGCGTGAGTTATTACCTACATTACCGCTCGTTGAATAATATACTACAAGTTCATCAAATAGTGTGGTTTATTATAAGTCTAATAACTATAAATAGAACCATTATTATACCTTTTTGTTTGATAAAAAGGGAGGTTGAAATTTTAGGTTTTTCCAGAAATGGTTAGATACATGATGCATGAAATTTGGCAGAAATATTTTTTGTTGAAATCTATTAGATCGTGTTAAGACGAAATTTCGATTTTCACTTTTTGAAGAGGTCAAAACGGGGGTGATAGATGGTTTAAAGCGCACCTGTATTTTTGAAATCGCGTAAGTCAGAAACGTGATTATTCGAGCGATGGACTCTTCTGAGGAAATAAGAAGACACGCACGTATTTGACGGTTTTTAAAAAGAGACCTCCGAACGGATGAACGGGGAGGGGGAGGCTTTTTAAGCCTTCCGGAAACGGTTAAACCCAGAATCATGAACTTTGGCATAAACACTTTTTATTAGAATCTACTAGACACGAGTAGGACGAAATATCGATTTTCACTTTTTAAAGTGGTGAAAACGGGGGTGGTAGATGGTCTAAAGAGTACCCGTATCTCTGAAATCGCGTAAGTCAGAAACCCGATATTCCAGCGATAGGCTTTCCTGAGGAAATAAGAAAACACGTATTCGACGGTTTTTAAAAAGAGACACCGCGAACGAGTGAACAGGGAGAGGGATGTTTTAGGCATGAAATTTGACACATACCCGCCCATGTGTTCTATTGTGGATTAAAATAATTATTTTTTCGTTTAACTCGCTCTAACACAAAAAAAGAATAATGGATTGTTATCAAATTGCGATGTGCAGTGCGTTTCTCCGAGTACTATAGATGCGCAGTGGGTTTCCTCGAGTACAATGGATGCGCAGTGGATTTCCTCGAGTGCAATGTATGCGCAGTGGGTTTCCCTGAGTACTATGGATGCGTAGAAGGTTTCTTTGAGTGCGCAATGAATGCGCAGTAGGTTTCTCCGGGTACCATGAACGCGCAGTGGGTTTCCACGAGTATTATAGATGTGCAGTGGGTTTCTTTGAGTACAATGGATGCGTAGTAGGTTTCTCCGAGTACCATGCGTACCATGATCCTCAATTTTAACCAAACTTTGATTTAAGAATGTTGCGTTATTCCTATTGTTGTGTTAAATTTTGATTCGTTTAGAGTCGTTTGGTTAAGATTGTTGGGTTGTAGGGAACACGGTTTCAAATTCATGTCACCTTAAAATGGCTATAACTTTGCGAGGAAACATCATAGATGACCATTCGAAAGCTTATTTTAAAGAGGAAGGATGTTACTAAATGATATATTTATTAGAAATAATCTGAAAAATTTTTTGGGTTCTAGACACAACTTCAAAACTTGCTAAAAAAGTCGCTTTTTAAGTACTTAACCTCAAATATTTCAAAATCCTGACGTGATGGGCCAATTCTGAGGCCGGATTCAGATTCAGCGCGAAAAATTACTTCGGAAATGACCTTAGCTGCACAACAACAATCATTACCTGTGTTATTGAACTGTCAAACTGGATAATATAAGTGAAAACATCCCTAAGGGATCTTATCAGTGTAATTTTATTCTGATTGGTTGTTTCAGCACACGTGATTAGAAATTGGCGAATTGAATTGCTATTTGAGCTAAAAATTTTCAATAAGCTTTTATTTCCCAGTCAGTGCCACTAAAAAGTGTTAAGCTCTCGGAATTATTATTCAATGAAAATTGTATTGAAACTGCCTTTGTTTTATTTAGAATTAGGTTATTATTTTGAGACCAATGTATGATTTCTTGATAAAATCTTTCAGTGTTTTTTTTTTCCTTCAATTAGGTTGTTGCCGGTAACTAGAATGTTTGTATCATCAGCATAACAGATCACATGAACATTTGGTATCTTTTGTTGATGGCTGACCACATAGTCAGTAAATATCATACATAAAAGTGATCCCAAAATTGACCCCTGTGAAACTCCTTGTGTAATATCACAAATATTACTTTCAACTCCACCGACCATGTTTACAATTTGTGTCCTGTTGTCTAAATAGGAGGAAAATATTTGTAAATCAGTTAGTCGAATACCGTATAGTGCTAGTTTGGTCTTAAGCAGCTGATGGTCTACCAAATCAAAAGCTTGTGAGAAATCTTCGAAAAGACCCACAACTGATTTCTTGTTGTCTAAAGCTTTAATGATTTTGTGATGAAAATCACACAACGCAGACTTGTTGCTTTTGTTTGTAGTGTTCAGCAGGAGACAGTAACATTGTAAAAAATCTGATAATTGCTCCTTGAGATGAAGTTCTAAAATTTTAGAAAATCTACATAGTAGACTAATGGCTTCATAATTATTATTATAGTCATTTTGATCTCCCTTCTGGTATAATGAAGAGACTATGGCTCTTTTAAATTTACTGGAAAATATACCTTTCTCTATAGAAATGGACCGCTTATCGCATATTTGCATTTTTTATCCAAATTATTAGAAATATCATGACCACTAGAGTTTGAAGACTTTAATTTATTTACAAGAAGTTCAACATCCTTAGTAGAAACTGTAGATATATAGAAAATAAATCCCCTCTTTTTCCAATATTTGGTTTCTGGTTTAGAAAAGAATTAAATTAAATTAATTAATTAAATTGATATTAAATATGAGTACAAAAACTTTTATCTTCATAAAAACAGTTTTTAAAAATTCGGGGTAAAGTGTTGAATCCATCTTTTTTTACTAATTTTGGGGTGTTGAAAACGAATCCGTTGCCAGTTTTGCCAGTCTAGGGAGCACATTAAAAGATGACCCTTATTTGGGCGCCATAAAGTGAAGGTTCTCATGTTCCCAACCCAAAGTCATTTAAATAATTAAAGAATTTTTTAATTTAAAAACAAGTAATATTTTCTGAATAGTGATACGCACACCTTACACCCCAACCCCAAAAATAGGAGGAATATTCAGAGGTGAGAAATATTCATCTGAATTGACTAAATCACCTCATTATGATAGAAAAACATCAAATTGGGTGATTAGGGATTTCTTTTGCAATTAAAACCAATAAAAACTCTTAAAAGATAAAATCCACCACCTCGATTGGTGGGGATGGGTGTAAGAGTATTCAGAAGTAATAATAACCTGATAATAGCCATTTAACAAGGAGTAATATTGTAACTATACACCGTTCTTAGGGTGATGAAGGGTGAGGGAAACGGGGGGGGGGGATGGTGAATTTAGAATTTTTGCTTCTTTCATTACTTACCTAATAAAACTGAGTATCTTGAAAGAATTTCCTGCACTAAAGAATAACTTTTTGTTGCAAGCTATAATATCAATTTCAATGCCACCCCCCAAATAAGAGTTATTTTTTACTGTCTTCCCGATGTTTTTAGCCAAATTGGATGACAGTTTCGTATTCAGCACCCCAAAACTAGTAAAAAGATGGTTTCCACACTTTACCGTGAATGGGCCAAAAAAGGGCTCTCCCTCGCGTTCCCCTCCCTTTCACCACCCATAAGCATGGTGTAATATATAATATACGATTATTTATTTATTTAAAAAAAAAACAAAATTCCTTATTAAAAGGCTATTATCAGGTTATAATGTGATTACTTCTGAATACTCTTACACCCATCCCCACCAATTAAGGTGGTGGATTTTGTCTTTTTTTATTGGTTTTAATTGCGAAAGAAATCCCTAATCACCCAGTCTTTTGTCTTTTTATCATACTAATCAATTCAGATGAATATTTTTCATCTATGATTATTTCTCACACTCTTATGGTTGGGGTGTATGGTGTGCATATCACTATCCAGAAAATATTGTTTTTTATATTAAAAATTCTTTAATGATTTAAATGACTTTTGGTTTGGAAAATGAGAATCTTCACTTTATAGCACCCAAATAGAGGTTGTTTTTTAATGTGTTCCCGAGAGTTTTCGTTAAAACGGGTGAGGATTCGTTTTCAGCAGCCAAAAATTAGTAAAAAAAAGATAGCTTCCACACTTTACCATGGATGGGCCAAAAAAGCCTTTTTTTAACATTGTTCTTTACAAAATAGTAAATCCGAAGGCATTTATTATCAAACACATTTGTATTTCAAGAAATGTGTTTTTCAACTTTCAAGACTAAAACGCTTATCATTCGAGATATGTGTAAAAAGCAAAAGCAAGAAGCATGTGCTCTCCCTTCTATTCTAAGGTGAACTCATCGCTTAGTGAAGGAGTAAATAAAAATGAACTATCCAAAATTCCATTGATCTCCTAAATTCAGCATTTTATATTGCAAATTTGAGGCTACTTTTAGTGCACAATTGAAAAACTTATCCTAAAATAATAATCGACAGAAAAATCATATTTCGAATTTTACTGACATTTAGAAATAACTGACGGCTATCGATTTGTTCTACTACAAGTGCAATAAAATTATTAGGGTAAATATGACAACCACGCCAGACGCAGTAATATGCTAAGTTTCACAAAAAGTAGTCATTTCGGACGCAGCATTGTATTGAAGAAAAATGAAATTATTCTCGGACGCAATAACGTGCTGTTTTTGAAAGGACGCAGTATTGTCCTGTATATTAAACTTTTTTATTTCTTGAGTTATTACAATTCTAAAACCAGATATTAACTGAATTTGGTTAGTAGATCCAATATACTTCATTAGATTTGAGCTAACTAGCGTATTTCTGGGAGACGCAGTAAGGTTGGCTTGTGAAAGGACGCAGCATTGATAGCGGGATGTATATATATATATATATACATATATATATATATATATATATATATATATATATATATATATATATATACATATGTATATATATATATATCGCGGCAAGTTGAGATCCGTTTTGAAAGGCGAGATCCGATTTCGGATCTCATTTTTCTAAGCGTGTATATCGCCACCATTCCCATCAATTACGTCTTTAATAACTAATTTTAAATTTTGATGTGGATCTCATGTTGGGGGGTTCATTCATATTTTATATATTTGTAGTTCAAGTTTGTCGACTGCAGAGGGAGTATGACTGGACCTCATGGCGTAGATATATATACATAAAGATGAGATCCATCCAAAACGGCAATGTTGTATCAATAAGGTATATTATGCTAGAACTTAGGTCGGGGGTAAATTTCAGTGTGTAATCGTTATCAGTAAACGTAGTCGAATTTAGAGGCCACTACTCCAGAAAAATACGAATGATATATTCGATTTTTTTTGGTTTTCGACAACGGTAAATATGCACTGATAAGAATGATTTTGTGTTAAACTTTTACTTAACTTAATATGTTTGTATGTCTCTCCGGTTTAAAATTTATACTAATTTTTTTATCCCGCTTCCCATTACCCAATTGAGTTGAAATTTTGCATACACGTATAAGATTGATGACGATACAATATTCACTCAAAATCTATAGCGAAAAAATATACAGGGTGGTCTTACAAAAAAATAGATAATAAAATATATGAAAAAATTGTTTAAAAAAAACAGGCTGGTATTAAATGTACTAAAATGGAAATAATATATTTTTTTAGTCATATAATTATAATTTTATATTTTTGATTATGAGAAATAACAAGTCTTTGGTAATTTGAATTTGAATTTATTTTAACTCAACTTCGACTTATTTCCACAAGAGAAGCTAATACAATACTAAAATTTGACTGGGGACCAGTGACTGGTCCCCAGTCCTATACTTCCCACCTATTTACGAAAAAATGCTTAAAAAATAAAAAGCTTGTGGTTTGAACTCGCGATCTTCAGTTAAGAGCCAATTTAATATAAGTACTCAACCCAACTCTTTTTTATCCCAAACAAAATGTACCAGTGTACCACAAAGACAATCACCAATGAACAACTGAGGGCAAATGATAGGAAATCTCTAAAAGTATTTCACATAAATGTCAGTTCGTTAAGAAACAAAACCGGAGAAATAGAGGTATTCTTGAAGTGCAGTGTAGACTTCGATGTACTATGTTTTAGTGAACATTTTTTAAATGAAAACGAGATAGATATTTATAAACTAGAAGGTTTTTATACTGCTTCATATTTTGCTAGGAAAAAGCATATTCATGGAGGCACAATTATTTTCTGTAAAAACAATGTGGTTAGTAAATCAATTAGCACCTTAGAATCGTTATCTATAGAAATGCACTGTGAAATTTCTGCAGTGGAAATAAAAGAACATAAATGCTTGATAATTACTATATATAGACCCCCGTCAGGAGATTTTGGTATATTCATGGGGACCCTAAATACTCTTTTTGAAAGTATAAAGACTAGTAAAAGGCACGTTATTATAAATGGTGATTTTAATATACATTTTAATGCTGAAAGTGCAAAAAAAAATGTTTTTCTAGACTTAATACATACTTATGGTTTCTCCCAACAAATTTTTGAAAATACAAGAAATCAGTACTGTTTAGACAATATTTTTATAAATTTTTGTGATACTTTAGAATTTAAAACCTTTGTTTTTAATCCTTACTTGTCGGATCATTGTGCTGTAAATATTGATGTATAATAATAATAATAATAATAATAAAAGAACTTTATTGAAATGAGCTAATACATTTCAAAGGGCAATTGACCGAGGTCCTTCAGCCCGTTTCGATTTCCATCTTAATGTCATTTAACAAGTATACATGAATTAATATAATTAATAAGTTCATTTGTATTTATATAAGATTGATGTATATTTTTATAAAAATTTTAAAACAAATTTTACACAAATAATGAATCGTCCCTTTACAAAGGCTGCCAAAATACATTTTTTTGTAGCCTGAGGGAAGAAAGCTGGGATTTTATTACAGATACTGATAATGTAAATGTAAATTTTAATAAATTTTTGGATAAGCTGGTGACACTGGCAAATACTGCATTTCCTTCAGTAAAAAGAAAGATAAAAAATGAAAATAAAATAAACTGGTTTTCTAATGAACTGAAATCAATGAGGGAGAACTTAAATCTCCTAGCAGAATTAAATAGAAACTTTAAATCTGATGAACTTACTAACGAACTGAAAACCTTCAGAATTAGATATAAAAAAGAAATTGTTTCAGCCAAAAAAGGGCAAACTCTGCATATGTGGAAAGGTCCGATAATACTGCTAAAGCGGCGTGGGAAGTAATAAATTCGAGGCGTAAGAAAACATATCACACTGAAAAAAGCAGCAACTTAAATGCTGATATTTTCAATAACCATTTTGTGAATATTGCAGATAATATAATAGCAAACAACAACAAGGTCCGTTTATCATCATATGACTATTTGATGATGTCAAATAGGGTCAAAACGGAAACCTTTTTCTTCCGAGAAGTCTCCTTTATAGAAGTCAGGGATGCAATTAATAATCTGAAAAACAAAAGTAGCAAAGATTTATATGAGCTGAACATCACATTGATAAAACAAGTCAAAGATCTCTTAATTATACCCTAACAAAACTTATCAATCAATGTATAAAAACGGGGATCTATCCTGACTGCCTTAAATTAATTAAAGTAATTCCTATTTTTAAAAAAGGTTCAAAGGAGGAGCCCAGCAACTACAGGCCCATCTCACTGATACCAGTCATCTCCAAAATTATAGAATATCTACTAAGAAAACAACTATACGAGTTCTTTGAATCCAATAATATATTTATAGAAAATCAATACGGTTTCAGATCAGGAAAATCAACAGTAGCAGCCTCCATCAATCTTATTGAAAATATACTCGAGGGTTTTGAAAAAGGGGAAGATATTGGAGTTATTTTCTGCGACCTAACCAAAGCCTTTGACTGTGTAGACCATGATATTTTGATAAAAAAATTAGAATTCTATGGTGTCAGTGAGATGAGCCTAGAGCTAATGAAAAGTTACCTAACAAACAGACACCAGAAAACTTTTTATGATGAAGAGCTCTCTGAGAGCAAAGAAATAACCCATGGGGTTCCACAAGGCTCCTTATTGGGCCCTATTCTTTTCCTTGTTTATATCAATGATATCTCTGTTGCTACTAGCAATAGTGAACTAATAGTATTTGCAGATGACACAACATTAATTAACAGAAATCATGATCCAACGGAGCTAGCAACTACTGTAGAAAGAGGTATCGTTGATATTGCTGATTGGTATGCAGCAAATCACCTGAACCTAAACTTAGCCAAAACTGAAAAAATGTTCTGCTCTCTATGCAAGGATCAATTGCACAACTCTAAATCTGTCACATTTCTCGGAATTACTTTTGACAATCAGTTAAAATTTGACACACATGTTGACAATATTTCAAAAAAAATCTCAAAAAACATATATTTATTGAAAAACCTAAAATACAAGACCGAACAAAATATTTGTAATATGGCATATCATTCTTTAATACAGTCTCTGTGCACCTACTGTTTGTTAATATGGGGACATTCACCACATGCCCATAGAATATTTGCTTTACAAAGAAAAGCTGTTGGAGTATTGGCGGGCCTAGACTACAGAGCGGATGTTAGGCAAACATTTATTGACATGAGTATATTAACCATTCCATCCTATTACATTTTTGAATGCCTGCTTTATGCAAAGCAGAATTGTGATAGGTATGGAACCCGTGGAGATACTCATGATCGTGACATTAGAGGTAGAAACAATTTGGACATTATATATTTAAGATTAAAAAAATCATTGAAGTCTACATTATATTATGCACCAACTTTTTTTAATAAACTCCCAGAGGACATCAGAAATTTAAATTTTAAAAAGTTTAAATCTGTAATAAAGGAGTATCTGATAAAAAATCCCTTCTATAAGATAGACGATTTTATTGACCACACATGTAATTTTTAAATTTTTACCTAAGAACGAAATGTTTGTAATTTGTATTATTGTACTTGATACTATTGTTTTTCCTGTGGACTTGTGTAAGAAATTGTATTTTGTTAGCACCAATAAATATCTATCTATCTATCTATCTTAAATTCCAGTTCAAATGATCTTTGTTAAATTTACAGGGTACGTAAATGTTTGCCTCCGATAGCTGAACCGGAGTCAGCCAAACAGCCGCGTCGCAGAAGCGTCGCGGGGGACGAGGGGCTGGGCAGATCAGTTATCAGGAAAAATTAAGAAGGATCGTGTAAAGATATCTCTGCTCTTTTTGTCCACATGGGCAAATTATCAGGGACTTATCATGAAATTTTGTAACAATAAAAATAATTGAAAAAATTGCACTTTTGGTGGTGATCGCATTCATGAAAAAACAAAAAAGAATAAAAAGAAACACTAAAAGTAAACAAAAATTTAAAGGATGCGTTGTCTGCATATTTCGTGAAAAAGGTTGACGTAATTTAGAATGGGGTTGATTTAAATGTTGAAGAATTTTGAATGAAAACAATAAAAACCTACAAAATGAAACGAAGAAAAAGAGAAATGAGCCAGATGGCAAATTTGGCATAGGTTTCCTAAAGATTGGCTATGTATGCTGCTGGAAGATTCACAACGCTTGGTGTGGTAAGGTGTTTGATTCAAAAGGGGGCATTATGCTCTCTTATCTGGGTAATGTTGCGCGTTAGTGGACTATCATCTAATTTGGCTGAAAAGAATTTTTGGGAAATTTCCCGGATGTAGTCCGCTAGTGGGGTTATGTTGTCACAACGTGCATAAAGGTCTCTAAGGGAGATGTATCGTGTAGATTTGAAAATGACGTGCATGAATTTGTGCTCCAAAACTTTAAGTTTTCTCATCGTCGTTGCCGGTATGCTGCACCATAGCGGGGCCACGTATGTGATGGCCAGCCTGATCACCATCATGTACATCAGTTTTTTATTCTGTCTGTTTAGTTGGCTAGTGCCGACCATAAGCAGATACAGAATTCTGAACACGGAATAGACTACGTAGTTAGGAGCCGGAGACTTAACAGCTGGGCTACTGCCTTGTTGAAACAGCGACTATTTATATTTCATCTTTTACACACGATGTATTTTTTTAGAAAAATTTTTTTCCTCGAAATCCGTGCATTAAAAAAAAAAGATTTATTATTAATTATTATTTATTTATTATTTAATTATTAATTATTTATTAAAGTTTTATTTACATTTTATTATTTAGAATTTGTTTTCATATATTTTTACCTATATTAACACGTGAATTTTTCTTTTTTAATTTAGAAAACATTTTTTTCTAGAAATCCGTGCATTTTAGAAAAAAAGTTATTAAGGTTTTATTTACATTTGGTTATTTAGAGTTTATTTTCATATAATCTTACCTGTCATTTAGCTTTGGATTATTGTCATGTAGAAGAGACAAAAGAATAGACATCGGAGAATTACCAGTCCAAATTTGAATAAGAAATATTGATTTGTTTATTTAGTAACCTAAACGTAAAAACTAACGTATCTCAGCTCCAAATGCAAGTAGAGCATTAAATTTTTTTTTAAGTTGCCTTTTTTAAGTTACTTTCATTACTCCTTTACCGTTTTTTAATTAATAAAAAAACAGATAGGTATTTGAATGTCATTATAACTACAATTTCGAAAATTATAAACAACTGCAATAAAAGGGGTTTAAATTTTGAAAAAAAAAAAACCTCTGTGATCTTAAAGTACTTATATAAAGCTACAATTTTAGCCATTGTACACATTTCTTGGTTTTGATGGCAGGATTTCAGAAGGGTGCAAAGTTTTAGCAACAATTATATATTCGAGCCGTTTTAATAACCATATTGATTTGAAATTTTAAGTGGTGATTTTACTATATTTTTTCAAAATTTCATTGAATTTTATCTATTATTTTTGATTTGTTTAGAAACGCATAATTTTGCAATATTCAGTTTTTTTTTAAATAATAATAACAATTTTAATGAATTATAGTTTATGTGCTTTTATTGTACAACTCCTTCTTTTTGATGTTTTCCATAGGACTTATAGATTTCGAGATATTCAAAGAAATCTGATGAAAAACACGGTCTAAAAAATTAAATTGTTTAAATAAACAATACGCCAACCTCGCAGAAACTGCAAAACTAAAATGTGAACTTAAGTTGATCCCCTGAAAACGTTCAAACAAAAAATTTCCCTAACCAGACAATTCACATTGCGAATTTTTTAGTCCTAATTTGACTCCACTATAAGGTTAGATTGAGTTCTTAGTTCTAATGTAGACTCACTTTGAGAAACATATAAAAACCAGCTATGTTCTCTGTTCAATTACCAATTGTAAATAACTGTGTAAATATGAAAATAGTGTATAGCAATAAACTATCTTGCTTATTTCTACTATTTACAAGTTCTAAAAGTAAAAATACAACAATAACAAAAGATGTGGTGCAGCAGCACAATACGATAATTAAAAAATACAATCATCAAAAGAACAAAGTTTAAAAATCAATGTTTTTGTTAAACAAGAAATTCTAGAAATTTATAAACATAACCATTGTGAAAATTCAATTTTATTAAATGACGACTGATGAGTTAGACGTGATAATATAATAATAATGGTAATAATAGTTTATTTACATTAGAAAAATTCACAATTTTCACAGAATGGAGTATGGTTATGTTACCACATGTTCAGTGTTTTGCACAGTGCTTAATTGTTATTTTTTTACAACTGATATTAACTACTTATAGTGCATTAAACCAAATTTGGGATATAAACTTTCACCTGAAGTAATAAAATAGTAATATAAGTTTACAAATCTCCAGAAATAAATGTTATTTTCAAAACTAACCTCAAAATGGAATGTGATGTATGTAAAGAAATAAAAGATGTATTTAAATGTGATGGATGTAATCAATCAATATGTAAAGCATGTGGAAAACTAACATCATCAGAGATAAAAGTACTTCAGCTGAATAGTCGTGTGTTGAGATTCTATTGTTTGAAATGTAAAAAAAATGAGACGTATTCATTGTTTCATAAAATTATTGAATGCAAAGATCAACTGATTGAAAGTAAAGAAAGAAGCATAGCAGATAAAGACGTTATCATAGCAGCCAAAGAAGAACTATGTATGATGTTGAAGAAAGAGATGGAGGACCTACAGAACACTAGAAAATATGAAAACAAAATCGGGTATAGCGAAGCAGTAAAAAAACCAACACCGGAGGTAGTAGTGGTAAAACCAAAAAAAACGCAAGAAAGTTCCAAAACAAAACAGATTATTGAAGAAAAAGTGGATCCAAGTTCATTGGGGGTTGGAGTAGCTAGAGTAAAATATGTAAGAGATGGTGGTGTGGCGATAAGTTGCAATAGACATGAAGACGTTAGAAATATATCAAATAGTATTCAACAATTAGGAGAAGAGTATGAAGTAAATATTCCAGAGAAAAAGAACCCAAAAATTCGAATTATAAATTTGGACAAAAAACTTCTAGAAGACCATGAAGAACTAATTGAAAAAATTATTATACAAAATTCTATTACCACTTCATTGCCTCAGCGGATTATAAAAGTTTTAAATACCTATGAAACAAAGAATAATAGAACTATTGCAATTGTGGAAATAGATCCACTCACTTATAACCAAATAAGAAAAAAAGAAATCTTATATATTGGGTGGCGTGCATTAGAGATGGGCGCGTGAGTCGATTTTGACTCACGCTCACGCACGCTCACGACTTTAAACCTTTAGCTCATGCACACTCACGCACGACTGATATATGTTAAGGCAAACTCACGCACGCTCACGCACGGGATCTTTTGACTCACGCACACTCACGAAATCTTCCGTGATTTGGTATCTTAAATGTACACGCTCACGCCGTAACACGGCGTGACACGGTGAAATTCACGTCACGTGCCCATCTCGGGACCAGAGTGACCAGACCAGAGTGACCAGACCAGGCCAGGAGGGCTACTGGCGAATGCAGTAGAGAGAGATTGCAATTACGCAGTTTGATTTGAATGTTGCGTCATTCATCCTGTCTCCTGTCCTTTTCCCTCCCTTCTCGCGCTCGTGTTCCGTCTTCCGTCTATCGCTTCGCTTCTTATTCTTGTCACGACACGACAGGTTGAAGTTTTAAAGCAGAGATGGGGCGTCGTGTCACGGCGTGAATATTATCTCACGCACGCTCACGCACGTTATCTTTTGACTCACGCACACTCACGAAATCTTCCGTGATTTGGTACCTTAAATGTACACGCTCACGCCGTGACACGCCGTGACACGGTGAAATTCACGTCACGTGCCCATCTCTAGCGTGCATATAAATATGTAGATCATATAAATATAGTACAATGCTATAAATGTTGGAAATTCGGACACATGGTAAAAGATTGTAAAAGTGAAAAGGATATATGCCCAAAATGTACAGGCGACCACAGATCAAATGAATGTAAATCCGAAGAAGTAAGATGCATAAATTGTAAATATGCCTCAGAGACATTAAAAATACCAAATATTGATTTTGAGCATACAGCTTATGATAGAAAATGTGATGCTTACAAAAGAATATACGAACAATTAGAACAAAAAGTAAATTATACAAATAATACCAAAATACAAAAATAGCAATTAGAAAAATTAATAATGTACCTAAATATACAGGGCCTTTCAAAAAACAAAACTCAGTTAGAATGGATTATTTATCAATGGAAACCTGTTGTAATTTGCATTTCTGAAACACATGTAACAGAGGAATTTCAGAATAATGAAATAGATATTGAGGGATATAATACAGTTATCACACACTCAACAAGTCAACATACCGGAGGTACAATAATATATGTAAAAAAAGAATACAAATATACTGAAATATCAAAAGAAACTATTTATATGAATATGTGGTTATCTGGAATTAAACTGAGTATAAAAAATTGTAGATATAATATTCTCAATATATAACACTCACCGAGCTCTAGTGATGCGAAATTTTTAGAAAGATTAGAAGAAATACTTGAGGTATATTCGGCAAAAAATGAAGTATTTATTTTAATAGGAGATCTTAACATCAATGTAGCAAAAAATACTTATTATTCTAACAGATTAAAAAACATAATTAGAATTAATGGTTTATATCAAAAAATTGATAAATTTACTAGAATAACAAAAGAATCTGCTACAATTATTGACTTAATAATTACTAATGAGAAGGAAATCCCATTTACAATTCACCTGACACCTAAAATAACAGACCATTCTATTATAACAATAGATATAAAGAATAATGACAATCAAGAATCTTTTACAAAAAAATATAGAAATTTCAAATATTTTAATGAACTAAACTTTCAATTGACTTAATGGATAATGAGTGGTTCCCAGACAGTACAGATACTAACTTTTTAGCAGATCAACTTGCCAGGTCCCTAATTAATGTATTAGATAAGCATGCACCTGTAGAAGAAAAAGTACTCGGATGTAATTGGGCCAATAAGATGTGGTGGACACCCACAATAGGTCAAGAGATATTAGAAAGAGATAGAATGTATAAAAAAGCAGTTATTACACAACAAGAAGTAGATTGGAAGAACTACAAACAAAAAAGAAATGCAATTGTAAATAGAATAAGAGAACAGAAAGAAATATTCTATCAGGAAAAAATCGATGAAGTAAAAGACAACCCTGTGGAGATGTGGAAAACGCTAAAACAATTAGTCAAAAGTAATAAAAAAGAAAACAATAAAGAAGGCATTATATTTAATAATGAAATGGAAAAGAACAAACAAACTATAGCTAATAAATTTAATGCATATTTTTTGAATAGTTTAGAAGAACTAGTGACTTACCCGAACCAAGATCAAATTAATGAGGTTATAAACAATATGAATAAATGCAATGTTAATTTGGAGAGATTCAGATTACTTGAATTTTATGAATTAAAGAAAATAGTAAAAGAAATGAGAATTAAGAAAAGCAGTGTAGATGGAATAACAACAACTATTTTACAATCTGCATTTGAAATTACAGGAGACAGATTTCTACAGGTAATAAATAGTAATGGATGTTTTCCCAGAACATGGAAGTTGTCCATGATTATACCGTTAGAGAAGAAAATAAATACCATTAAATGTGAAGAACATAGACCTATAAATATGGTGCCAACATACGAAAAACTACTAGAGGTTATAGTGAATGATCAAATTATAAAATATGTTGAAGATAACCAGTTATTGACCAAGTACCAAGCAGGATTCAGAAATCAAAATTCATGTGAGAGTGCAATACAAACCGTTTTAGCAAAATGGAAAAACGCATTGAATGAGAAAAAAGTTATAGGTGTTGTATTTTTAGATTTTCGTAGAGCATTTGAGACCATAAATAGAAATCTACTATTATTAAAGTTAAAGAGCTATGGGTTAGGTGCTACAATCATTAAGTGGTTTAGTGAATATTTATCAAATAGAACTCAGGTGACAAAATATAATGATACTATATCAACATCGAAACAAAATATATTCGGAGTACCACAAGGGACGGTATTGGGTCCTACATTGTTTTTATTATATATAAACGATATAGTGCAACATGTACAAAAGTGCAATATTCAACTTTTTGTGGATGACACATTGTTATATTTCATAGGGGATGATGTGGATGAAATTATAAACACATTAAATGTTGAACTTAAGACTCTGCAAACATGGTTAACATTAAATAGCATGTATGTGAATATAGAAAAAACCAAGTTTATGTTAATTAAAAGTAAATATAATAAAATTGACACAAGAAACAATATGGGTATATATATAAATGAAGAACAGATCGAGCAAGTGATAGAATGTAGATATTTAGGTATTCTTATTGATGAAAATTTATCATTTTCCAATCACACTTCATATATTACCAGTAAAATCGCTAAAAAAGTAAACCTATTAAGCAGAATAAGGCATGTCAGCTCATGGACTAAACTTTTAATATATAAAACAATAATTTTACCGCACCTAAACTTTTGTTCTACCATTTTATATCTATTAAACAACACACAGATGCATGAAATACAAAAAAAACAGAATCAAGCATTACGTACTATTTTAAGGTGCAATAGATACACAAGTATTAAATACATGCTAGAGCAGACCAAACTTCTAAGTGTCAGACAGACCATTTTTAATAACACGATGATTGTTATATACAAGATAAAGCATGGGTTATGGCCACGACACCTACTCGAAGACCTAACTTGCGTTCATGACATTCATACTTACGAAACCAGAGGAAATTTTTATATCGATACTGTCCAAACATCATATGGACAGAATAACCTATTTCACAAAGGACTCATAGAATATAATCGGTTGCCAGATGCAATAAAGAGTAGTGAGACGCTATTATCCTTTAAAAGAAACTGTAGAGATTATTGCATCAAACATATAGAGATATAAATAAATATGTATTTTGTTTGTGTATTGTTTTACTTTTGTACTGTAATATATTGTAATGTAAGTCTATATACATATGGTTATTTATTTTGTTATATGTATGTATGTATTTATCTGCCATGTTAAATTATAAGTAAAATTGTATGTTAGCTAAATGCTATTATTAAAGATTATTATTATTATATTATTTGTATCAGAAAAAATCACAATATTAAAAAGCCTACAAAGTCTAGAACTGTCCGCGGGAATAATGAATTTACCTCTCTTTTCTGCTGCTAAATTGTAAATTAAAGAGGAGTTAATCATAATCTGCTCTTATTTGTTTCTTAGATAAACCGACGGGAATTTACCATACTTTATATTCACTTACAACAGCTGACGTTAATAAATTCATTTACCTAAATATTTAAATTTGTATCGATTCTTATTTAGTAATTGTGATATGAAGTATGGACCCGCTGATCTTTACCTTTACATCCAACATGTCTCATCAATATTTGTAAATTCATCAACATTAAAGAAATCGATTATAAATGTCGAAACTGTAATAACAATTTTACTACAAGCAAAAAACAAATAATTCAAGTACATCAGAAATGTAGTAGCATGCATAACATCCGCCTAAGAAAATTTCTCAATTTAACGTCCAAACGAGTTCAAGAATAGCGAACCAAAAGTCTCCTAAATAACACGAGTACACATTAAAAATATGTAACGAGAACTGGCAACGTAGGTGGATCTCGACTTATACTAAATATCACTAAATATACATCTGAAGATCTCATCTTACCATTATTTGGATACCCTTAATAAGAATATATTTCATATGTTTTTTGTATACATATTTTTTTAAAATAACAACTTTTTCAAGTGGATCTCGGGTTGTACGGACGCAGCATTATTTGCTGGACAAATAAATATATATATATATATTATTTGTCCAGCAAATAATGCTGCGTCCGTACATGTGCACGATACCATACACTGCTGCGTCCTGTACAATACTGCGTCTGTATACCGGACGCAGTATTGTTTTCCCGTGTTATCTTCAACAAATCTCTGATATGGTCGATTTTCAGCACCTCAGATTGTTCTTCGTCTCCTGGGTTATATGTAAACATAGAAATAAGTTCTATTTCGTTTCAATTAAGCAAAATATCGACCCGAGTTTTTTTTGGATTCGGATGCAGTATCATATGCTCTGTAAAACTAAAAGTATATTTTTAGTTCCATCAAATTATGTTTGGGGGCGCATAGATTTGTGAACAGAAATATACTTTAAATATTCTCTATTCAAAAATCGTATAATGCTGCGTCCGACATTTGACAACACCGGCACTAATAAATATCTAGTCATTCTTTCATTCTTGGAAAGCCGGTGAGTTCGGACAAGTGTAAAATTCTTGTGAAAATTTATATAAGTTTACAAGTAAATATGTTTCATATTTAAATAGTTATCTTCTTATTTATGATCCGAATGTTTTTATCACAGAATGTTTTTATCACAGAAATTTATTTTCAGGAAATGAAATTAATTTCAACGGAAAATAATTTACATATATTTAGTTATATATAATCATAAAAACAATACCTCCTCCAAAATTAAACTCTTAATCCGTTACTTTGTGGTAATTAATCATGATGATATAATAATGAAACACCAACATTTACTTTATTTCTTATCGCCAAATTACCTACATTACCGCTCGTTGAATAATATACCATAAGTTCATCAAATATTGTCAAATTGTGTGGTTTATTATAAGTCTAATAACTATAAATAGAATCATTATTATACCTTTTTCTTTGATAAAAAGGGGGTTGAAATGTTAGGTTTTTCCGGAAACGGTTAGATCTAGATGCATGAAATTTGGCAGAAATATTTTTTGTTGATGTCTATTAGATCGTGTGTAAGACGAAATTTCGATTTTCACTTTTTAAAGGGGTGAAAACGGGGTTGGTAGATGGTTTAGCGTACCTGTTATTTCTGAAATCGCGTAAGTCAGAAACGCGATTATTCGAGCGATGGATGAATTTCTGAGGAAATAAGAAGACACGCATGTATTCGACGGTTTTCAAAAAGAGGCCCCCGAACGGGTGAACGGGGAGGAGGAGGTTCTTGAGCCTTTCGGCAATGGTGAGGCCCAGAATCATGAAATTTGACAGAAATACCCTTAATTGGAATCTATTAGACACGAGTAGGACGAAATTTCGATTTTCACTTTTTAAAGTGGTGAAAACGGGAGTGGTAGATGGTCTGGAGGGTACCCGTATTTCTGAAATCGCGTAAATCAGAAACGCGATATTCCAGCGATAGGCTTTCCTGAGGAAATAAGGAGACACGTATTCGATGGTTTTTAAAAAGAGACACCGCGAACGGGTGAACAGGGAGAGGGATGTTTTTAAGCATGAAATTTGACACATACCCGCCCAAGTGCTCTATTGTGGATTAAAATAATTATTCCTTCGTTTAACTCGCTTTAACAGAAAAATAGAATAATGCATTGTTATCAAATTGCGATGCGCAGTGGATTTCCCCGAGTACTATAGATGCGCAGTGGGTTTCCTCGAGTACAATGGATGCGCAGTGGGTTTCCTCGAGTGCAAAGGATGCGCAGTGGGTTTCCCCGAGTACTATAGATGCGTAGAGGGCAATGAGTGCAATGAATGCGCAGTAGCTTTCTCCGGGTACCATGGATACGCAGTGGGTTTCCACGAGTACTGTAGATGTTCCTTGAGTACAATGGATGCGTAGTGGGTTTCCCCGAGTACCATGCGTATCATAATCTTCAATCTTAACCAAACTTTTATTTAAGAATGTTGGGTTATTCTTTTTGATGTGTTAAATTTTGATTCGTTTAGAGTGGTTTGGTTAAGATTGTTGGGTTGTAGGGAACATGGTTTCAAATTCACGTCACCTTAAAATGGCTATAACTTTGCAAGGAAACATCGTAGATGACCATTCGAAAGCTTATTTTAAAGAGGAAGAATGTTACTAATAAATAAGAAATAAGCTGAAAATTTTTTTGAGTTCTTTTTAAGACATAATTTCAAAAGTTGCTAAAAAAAACATTTTTCAGTTCGAAAAATTACTTCGGAAATGACCCTCAGCTGCTCAACAACATTAATGACCTATGTTATTGAACTGTCAAACTGGTTGCCATAAGTGAAAAGATTCCTAAGGGATCTTATCAGTGTAATTTTGTTCTGATTGATTGTTTCAGCACACGTGATTAGAAATTGACGAATTTAATAGGATGTTGCTATTTGAGCTAAAAATTTTCAACACAAGTTTTTATTTCCCAGTCAGTACCACTAAAAAGTGTTAGGCTCTCGGAATTATCATTCAATGAAAATTGTATTGAAACTGTCTTTGTTTTATTTAGAATTAGGTTATTATTTTGAGACCAATGTATAATTTTTTGATAAACTCTGTCAGTGGTTTTTTTTGCTTCAATAAGATTGTTGCCTGTAACTAGAATGTTTGTATCATCAGCATAACAGATCACATGAACATTTGGTATACTTTGTAGATGACTGACCACATAGTTAGTAAATATTATATATAAAAGTGGTCCCAAAATTGACCCCTGTGGAACTCCTTGTGTGTAATATCACAAATATTACTTTCAACTCCACCGGCCATTTTTACAATTTGTGTCCTGTTGTCTAAATAGGAGGAAAATATTCGTAAATCAGTTACTCGAATACCGTATAGTGCTAGTTTGGCCTTAAGCAGCTGATGGTCTACCAAATCAAAAGCTTGTGAGAAATCTTCGAAAAGACCCACAACTGATTTCTTGTTGTCTAAAGCTTTAATGATTTTGTGATGAAAATCACACTGCTCAGACTTGTTGCTTTTGTTTGTAGTGAAACCATGTTCAGCAGGAAACAGTAACATATTCTGATGTAAAAAATCTGATAATTGCTCCTTGAGATAAGGTTCTAAATCTATTTTAGAGAAATTACATAGTAGACTAATGGCTTCATAATTATTATTATAGTCATTTGCATTTCTCCCCTCTTGTATAATGGAGAAACTATGGCTCTTAAATTTACTGGGAAATATACCTTTCTCTACAGAAGGGTATATTATATGACATAATGGACCGCTTATCGCATATTTGCATTTTTTATCCAAATTAGTAGAAATATTATCATGACCACTAGAATTTGAAGACTTTAAATTATTTACAAGGAGTTCAACATCCTTAGTTGAAACTGGAGATAGATAGATAGAAAATAAATCCCTTCTTTTTCCAATAACATTTGGTTTCTGGTTTAGAAAAGAATTAAATTGAATTAATTAATTAAATTGATATTAAATATGAGCGTAAAAACTTTTACCTTCATAAAAACAGATTTTAAAAATTCTAACGTGGTAAAGTGTGGAAGCCATCTTTTTTTACTAATTTCTGGAAACGAATCCGTTGCCCGTTTTGGCGAAAAATCTAGGGAATACATTAAAAAACAACCCTCATTTGGGTGCCATAAATTGAAGGTTCACCTGTTCCCAACCAAAAGTCATTTAAACAATTTAAAATAATTTTAATTTAAAAAATAAGTAATATTTTATGAATAGTGATATGTTCACCTTACACCCCAACCCCAAAAATGTGAGAAATATTCAGGGGTGAGAAATATTCATCTGAATTGACTAAATCACCTCATTATGACAAAAAAAAACATCAAATTGGGTGATTAGGGATTTCTTTTGCAATTAAAACCAATAAAAACTCTAAAAAGATAAAATCCACCATCTTAATTGGTGGAGATAGGTGTAAGAGTATTCAGAAGTAATCACATTATAACCTGATAATAGCCATTTAACGAGGAGTAATTTTGTAACTGAACACCGTTCTTATGGGTGGTGAAGGGTGAAGGAACCGAGGGGAAGGGGTGGTGAATTTCGAATTTTTGCTTTTATTACTTACCTAATAAAACTAAGCATTTTGAAAGAATTTCCTGCACTAAAGAATAACTTTTTGTTGCAAGTTCTAATATCAATTATAATGCCACGGCCAAATAACGGTCTTCCCGATGTTTTTAGCCAATTTGGATGACAGATTCATATTCAGCACCCCAAAATTAGTAAAAAGATGGTTTCCACACTTTACCTCGGATGGGCAAAAAAAGGGCCCCCTGTTCCCCTCACCTTTCACCACCCATAAGGACGGTGTAAGTTACAATATCTAATATACGGTTAGTTATTTATTAAAAAAAAGAACAAAATTCCTTATTAAAAGGCTATTATCAGGTTATAATGTGATTACTTCTGAATACTCTTACACCCATTCCCACCAATTAAGGTGGTGGATTTTATCTTTTTAGAGTTTTTATTGGTTTTAATTGCGAAAGAAATCCCTAATCACCCAGTTTGTTGTTTTTTATCAGAATAAGGTGATTTAGTCAATTCAGATGAATATTTCTCATCCCTGAATATTTCCCACACTTTTGAGGTTGAGGTGTACGGTGTGCATATCACTATCCAGAAAATATTACTTGTTTTTTATATTAAAAATTCTTTAATTATTTAAATGACTTTTGGTTTGAAAAATGAGAATCTTCACTTTATGGCACCCAAATGGGGGTTGTTTTTTAATTTTTAATGTGTTCCCGAGATTTTTCGTTAAAACGGGTGACGGATTCGTTTTCAGCAGCCTAAAATTAGTAAAAAAAATGGCTTCCACACTTTACCACGGATGGGCCAAAAAAGCCCTTTGTTAACATTGTTCTTTACAAAAAAGTAAATCCGAAAGCATTTATTATCAGACACATTTGTACTTCAAGAAATGTGTTTTTCAACTTTCAAGACTAAAACGATTATCATTCGAAATATGTGCAAAAAGCAAAAGCAAGAAGAATGTGCTCTCCCTTCTATTCTAACGTAAACTCATCGCTTCCTGAAGGAGTAAATAAAAATGAACATCTATCCAAAATTCCATTGATCTCCTAAATTCATTATTTTATATTGCAAATTTACGGGTGTGAAATCATCTACATCCACATTTTAAAGTAGGACTATAATCGATAAAGTCGTGGGTTTAAAGAATAATTTGATTTTCATTGTAGTTTTAATTTCAACGTGGTGTCATTATGTAAGATCATGAATACGAGGAATGTACTGAGTTTATTTAGGAGCCCGTCTAGTAGAGTAGGGTGGGATAGAGTTGAAATAATTTAAAAATTATTACTTATTTTATCATCAGCTATATAAAAATTAATTATTTTAGCAACATTTGTTTTCGAGCTATAATTTTAATGAAATTTCGTTAAGAATAAAGAAATACATCTGTCCAGTGCATTGAAATCATTTTCAAGCCCGTGAAATTATTTAAAAATTACTAATTTTACAACAAGTTGTTGTCGAGCTATAATTTTAGTGAGGTTTAACGAAGGTTAAGAATAAAGAAATATATCAGACCAATGCATTGAAACCATTTTCCAGCCCGCTAGGGGGGTGAGCGGGGGATGAAATACTTTAAAAAATTACTTATTTCAGCAACTGTTGCTGTCGAGCTTTAATTTTAACGTGGTATTGTTAAGAATAGAGAAATACATCTGGCCAATGGATTGAAATCATTTTCCAGCGCATCTAGGGGAGTGAGATGGGGTGAAATTCTTTAAAAATTACTAATTTTAAAGCAATTCATAGCGAGCTTTAATTATAAAGGGGTTTTGTTAAGAATACAAAAACACATCTGACCAATGCGTTGAAACCATTTTTCAGCCTGTCTTTGAGCGGGGTTAAAATTATTAAAAAATTATTTATTTTAGCAACTGTTGTTGTCGAGCTTTAATTTTACCTTGGTATTATTAAGAATAAATAGATACATCTGACCATCTAAAATGATGGTGTGACGATCAGTTCACTTGCTGGATAAATATAAGTCACACACCAGAAGCTTAAGTAACCAAGGAGGGGAATAAAAAACAAAATATATTAGAATAACACTTTTTATCAAAAAATATAACAACATGTTTATTTAAGAATGTTAATTTAAAAACAACTTATTGGAATATATACATATATACATATAAAAATTTTATTATTGAATTTTAACCCTGCTATAAATTGGTGACCCCGACAGGAATACGAATTTGGTACAAGAAATATGCAGACATTATTACTTTTCTAACAATGGGAACTTAAAGTATGACGAGAACAACAAGGCAGCGAAATTAAAAGGAAATCTTAATAATTATAAAGCAAAAGTTAAACAACAGCACAAAATAAAGAATCAAGCAAGAAATCTCTCTTAAAATCCTGGAAGTTTAAAACTACAACTAGGCCTGATATTCCGCATGAGTCCAGATTCAGATTCGTAGACTTGGAACAATATTCTCCTAAATCAACTAGACAGCGAAGAGGCAAAACTTTATTTATCCGGTAAGTGAATTGTTTTGCCATTGATCATTTATTCTTCGTTATTAAAGGGAATCATGTCAGTCTTTCAACGTTGACGTCTTTAAAAAATCTCATTCAAAAACATAGCAAAAAGCATAATATATACAATCAATTAATCATTCAATCAATTAGTCATTGATTTATTATTTCTTTGTTTTAAAAAATGGCGCCACCAACAGATAATATTTTATTAGATGACGTTCAAATTTCATCAGGTGCAGGGACATCTCATGGTAATTACGTCGCGACCATTAAATTACCACCTTTCTGGGTATCTAAACCAGAAATATGGTTTACTCAAATTGAGTCGCAATTTTCTATTCATAGGATTGTTAGCGATCGTAAAAAATACGATTATGTCATTGCCAGTTTACCCCCTGAAATTATTACCACGGTGTATGACATTGTCACTAATCAACCAGAAAAAGATCTATATGACAACTTAAAAAATATACTAATTTCTCGTTTTACCTCAAGCGAGGAAAAGCGGTTGGAGGACCTACTCTCTGGTTCCCAGATGGGAGACCAAAAACCATAAGATTTTTACCGATCAATGCTATCAACGGTCGGAGGTTCCCATGTGGTGAGCCAGGAGCTCCTGGTCAAGTTGTGGAAGCGGCGACTACCCAAAACAATCTTCATTGCAATTACGGCATCGGGAAAAACTGAAATTAAGGAGTTAATCGACATTGCCGATCGTATATGGGAGTCGTGTCAGAATTCTATGACTTCCCTTACCTCGAATTCGATTTGTAACATCAATCCAACAGTTTCTACATCTAATTTGATTGCAACATTTCAAGACACGTTAAATCAAGTCTTACACAAACAAGAAATCTTCACATCTCAGTTACTTGCTATTGAATCTAAAGTTTCTTCAATTCCTTCCACTACTCCTACAGTTTCTGGCACTTATTGCGATAGTTGTAGAAGTCGACTCGACTCAAGAAATCGCAGAGGCTCAAGGCCCCGTTCTAATAGTCGAAGTGGTACCAGCGTTAGATATAATCCTTCTAATGCCAAGGTTTGCTATTACCATCAACTTTATGGTCGTAAAGCATTTAAGTGTCTCGGAGATTGGTGCACGTTCGCCAAAGATGTCAAAACCGACAATCAGAGATGACTAAATGTCAATAATATTTTGACAACTGACGTTAAAATTTCGAATAGTAAACCTCGTCTCTTTATATTTGATAATACTAATAAAATTGAATTCCTCATTGACACAGGCGCTGATTTATCAATTATACCTCGGAATCAATTAACGAATACTAGGAGAAACCCTGATGTTGTACTAACAGCAGCTAATGGTTCAGTTATAGATACCTTCGGGAAGAAATTTTTGAAAATTGATTTAAACTTACGTAGGTTATTTCCTTTCGTTTTTAATATAGCAGATATAAATATCGCCATTATCGGAGCAGACTTTTTAGCTCATTTTGGTTTAGTTGTTGATTTGAAACATAAATGTTTAATTGACAATATGAATAGTTTATCAACATATTTATTTTCAAACAATGGTCCGTTACATTCTCCTAAGTTATTTAGCATATCAAATGAATTCACTGCATTACTTTTACAATTTCCTACTTTAATTAGCTCCCCAAATTACAATTTGCCAGTTAAACATTCAGTTGAGCATCGCATTGTTACAGAAGGTCATTTACCTTTCTCACGCCCACATAGGTTGGATAGCGTTAAATTCAAGATAGCACAGGACGAATTCAATAATATGGTAGAATTAGGTATTTGTGCACCTTCTTCTTCTTCCGTTTCCTCACCATTGCATATGGTTGTAAAAAAAGAAAGCTGCGACTGGAGACCTTGTGGGGACTATCGTCGTCTAAATTCAATTACTGTCCCTGACAGATATCTGTTGCCCCACCTCCATGATTTTAACTCGCAGTTATATAATTGTGTTATTTTTTCAAAAATAGATTTGGTACGTGCTTATCACCAGATTCCTGTCGCAAAAAGCGACATTTTTAAAGCAGCGATTACTACTCCTTTCGGTTTGTTTGAATTTGGGCGTATGCCTTTCGGCTTACGTAACGCCGGTCAAACTTTCCAACGTTTCATGAACGAAGTTTTAGTAGGTTTACCCTTTGTTTTCGTCTATTTAGATGACATCCTGATTGCAAGTAAATCTAGTTCGGAACATTTAGAGCACTTAAAACTTGTTTTTCAGAGGTTAGAATTGTACGGCATAAATATTAAACCGTCAAAATGAATATTAGGTGTCAGTCATTTGACATTTTTAGGACACAATATTTCTTCAGCCGGCATTTTACCTTCTTCTGAACGTATTGATGTCATAAATAATTTTCCCTTACCTACTACAGTCAAACAACTTCAGCGTTTCATAGGTATGGTTAACTTTTATCATCGTTTCATACCTTCTTTCGCTGAAATCTTAATTCCTTTACATACATTTTGTACTTACTGCATGATAAAGTTAAAATGATAAATGACTGGCCTACCGACTGTCTTGACAGTTTTTCCAAAGCCAAAGCTGCTATAGCTGGTGCAACCTTTTTAGCACATCCACGTTGTGATGATAGCTCGTTTTTATCGCTGACTGTTGATTGTTCTAATGTCTCTATGGGGGCAGTTCTTGAACAGCGCGATGATGAAGGTATTCTTGCCCCATTAGCCTTCTTTTCACGAAAGCTTACCTTGGCACAGACCAAATATAGTTCCTTTGACAAGGAACTTCTTTCTTTATTTACAGCGATTAAACATTTCAGATTTTTACTTGAAGGTCGCATATTTATTTGCTTTACTGACCATAAACCTTTGGTCAAAGCATTATTCACTAAAACTGAAAGATCTTCCCGGCAAACTAGACATTTAGAATTCATTGCTCAATTTGCCTGCGAAATCAGACATATCAAAGGGAAAAATAACATTGTTGCAGACACTTTATCACGCGAACATGATACGTCTTCTTTGCAACAATTCATTGCCCCAATCGTTACTCAAAAGTCTAACCTAGTTGATACTAACTTTGACTTAAATTTATTGAGCAAAGCTCAAAAAGATGATTCTGACCTTAAATTTTTATTATCAGATACTTCATCGAACACAAAGAGAACTTTTCATTTAAAGAAAATTAAAATTCCATATTCTGACAAGTTTATTTGGTGTGACGTTTCTCGCCCTAAACTTCGTCCTTATGTTCCTATCGTTTATAGACGAACAATTTTTGATATATTTCATGGTTTATCTCACCCTGGTATCAAAGCGACTAGAACATTAGTTTCTACACATTATTTTTGGCCTAAAATGACTTCAGATTGTAATCTCTGGGCAAAAACTTGTATTAGTTGTCAAACTAATAAAGTGACAAGACATACGAGGAGCCCGATTACTTACTTCGATATACCTAAAGGACGATTCGATCACATACATATAGATTTAATAGGACCATTACCTCCTTCTAAAGGTTGTTCTTATATTCTCACTGTGATCGAACGTTTTACTAGATGGCCCGAGGCTTATCCACTGCAGGATATTACTGCGGAAACTGTAGCGCGTACGTTATGTTTGTCGATTCGGTGTCCCTGTCACAGTGACAACCGACCAAGGCATTCAATTTGAATCAAAACTATTCAAAGAATTTTCAAAATTTTTGGGATTTCATACGATTCGTACGACGCCATATCATCCTTCCTCGAATGGAATGATTGAACGGTTTAATAAATCTCTTAAAACTGCTCTGAGAGCTAGGACTTCTACATCACATTGGGTAGATGAACTTCCTATCATACTATTAGCTCTCAGAACTATCCCTAAAGACGATTTGCAATGTTCTTCCGCAGAACTCGTTTTTGGTCAAACATTACGAATACCTGGTGAATTTTTTATTAAATCATATACTTGTCCGGATATTCCTTATTTTATTACTAAATTACGTACTTCATTTAATAATTTAACGTTCATTCCACCAGTTCACCACGTTAATTACAAATCATTTGTCAGCCCAGACATCTCGAATTGTAGTTTTGTTTTCGTTCGGAAAGAACTTTTTAAAAAATATTTTACTCCGCTGTACGATGGACCTTTTAAAGTGTTGTCCCGTACAGATAAATTGGTTACTTTTGTTAAAGGAACTAAAGCCGTCACGGTAAACATTGACGGGATTAAACCAGCATATTTATTATCTGATAAATATGATGTCACTCCACCTTTGATTAAGAAAGTTCGTTTTGCTATTGACGAATTGAATGACTGACTGATCTTTTTCTTAGCGGGGGAGTAGTGTGGCGATCAGTTCACTTGCTGGATAAATATAAGTCACACACCAGAAGCTTAAGTAACCAAGAAGGGGAATAAAAAACAAAATATATTAGAATAACAATTTTTATCAAAAAATATAACAACATGTTTATTTAAGAATGTTAATTTAAAAACAACTTATTGGAATATATACATATATATATATATATATATATATATATATATATATATATATATATATATATATATATATATATACCGTGCGTGTAATTTCCCATTAGGCATGTACATTCACGTAGCGCGAGAGATTTGACAACACCGGCAGCCGTAAATTCGTCCGTCGCGTGGAGAATTCCAGCTCTGTTATTTCATTTCAGCCAGCTGACACGCGCGATGTTGTAATTCTTCTCCCCATGCCTAGCCCGCGACTACACACACGGTATATATATATATATATATATATATATATATATATATATATATATATATATATATATATATATATATATATATAAAAATTTTATTATTGAATTTTAACCCTGCTATAGATGGCTGGAAAATGTTTTCAAATCATTGGCCGGATGTATTTCTCTATTCTTAACAATACCACAATAAAACTGAAGCTCCACAACAGTTGCTAAAATAAGTAATTTTTTAAAGTATTTCGACCCCCTAGACGAGCTGGAAAATGGTTTCAATGAATTGGTCAGATGTATTTCTTTCTTAACAATAGCACGTTCAAACTGAAGCTCGACATCAACAGTTGCGAAAATAAGTAATTTTTAAAGTATTTCGACCCCCCTAGACGGGCTGGAAAATGGTTTCAATGCATTGGTCAGGTGTATTTATTTATTTCTAACGATATCACGTTCAAATAGAAGCTCGACATCAACAGTTGCGAAAATAAATAATTTTTTAAAGTATTTCGACCCCCGCTCACCCCCTTAGACGGGCTGGAAAATGGTTTCGATGCATTGGCCAGATGCATTGGCCAGATGTATTTCTTTATTCTTAACAATACCACGTTAAAATTAAAGCTCGACAGCAACAGTTGCTGAAATAAGCAATTTTTTAAAGTATTTCAACCCCCGCTCACCCCTCTAAACGGGCTGGAAAATGGTTTCAATGCATTGGCCAGATGTATTTCACCATTCTTAACATCACCACGTCAAAATTGAAGCTCGACATCAACAGTTGCGAAAATAAGTAATTTTTTAATGTATTTCAACCCCCGCTCATCCTGCTAGACGGGCTGGAAAATGATTTCAATGCACTGGTCAGATATATTTCTTCATTCTTAACAATACCACGTTCAAATTGAAGCTCGACAGCAACAAATGCTGAAATAAGTAATTTTTTAAAGTATTTCAACCACCGCTCACCCCCGTAGACGGGCTGAAAAATGGTTTCAATGCATTGGTCTGATATATTTCTTTACTCTTAACGAAACCTCACTAACATTATAGTTCGATAACAACTGTTGCTAAAATTAGTAATTTTTAAAGAATTTCACCCCATCTCACCCCCTAGACGGGCTGGAAAATGATTTCAATACATTGGTCAGATGTATTTCTCTATTCTTAACAATACCACGTCAAAATTGAAGCTCGACATCAACAGTTGCGAAAATAAGTAATTCTTTAATGTATTTCAACCCCGCTCACCCCCCTAGACGGGCTGGAAAATGGTTTCAATGTATTGGTCAGATGTATTTCTTTATTTTTAACAATACCACGTTCAAATTGAAGCTCGACATCAACAGTTGCTAAAATAAGTAATTTTTTAAAGTATTTCAACCCCCGCTCATCCCCCTAGACGGGCTGGAAAATGGTTTCAATGCATTGGCCAGATGTATTTCACCATTCTTAACAATACCACGTCAAAATTGAAGCTCGACATCAACAGTTGCGAAAATAAGTAATTTTTTAAAGTATTTCGACCCCCGCTCACTCCCCCCCCTAGACGGGCCGGAAAATGGTTTCAATACATTGGCCAGATGTATTTCGCCATTCTTAACAATACTACGTCAAAATTGAAGCTCGACATCAACATTTGCAAAAAGAAATAATTTTTTAATGTATTTCAACCCCCGCTCCCCTAGACGGGCTGGAGAATGGTTTCAATGCATTGGTCAGATGTATTTCTTTATTTTTAACAATACCACGTTCAAATTGAAGCTCGACATCAACAGTTGCTAAAATAAGTAATTTTTTAAAGTATTTCGACCCCCGCTCACCCCCTAGACGGGCTGGAAAATGGTTTCAATGCATTGGCCAGATGTATTTCGCCATTCTTAACAATACCACGTCAAAATTGAAGCTCGACATCAACATTTGCGAAAAGAATTAATTTTTTTAATGTATTTCAACCCCCGCTCACCCCCTAGACGGGCTGGAAAATAGTTTCAATGCATTGGTCAGATGTATTTCTTTATTCTTAACAATACCACGTTCAAATTGAAGCTCGAAATCAACAGTTGCTAAAATAAGTAATTTTTTAAAGTATTTCAACCACCGCTCACCCCCTAGACGGGCTGGAAAATGGTTTCAATACATTGACCAGATGTATTTCTCTATTCTTAACAATACCACATTAAAATTAAAGCTCGACAGCAACAGTTGCTGAAATAAGTAATTTTTTAAAGTATTTCAACCCCCGCTCACCCCCGTAGACGGGCTGGAAAATGATTTCAATGCATTGGTCTGATATATTTCTTTACTCTTAACGAAATCTCACTAACATTATAGCTCGACAACAACTGTTGCTAAAATTAGTAATTTTTAAAGAATTTCACCCCATCTCACCCCCTAGACGGGCTGGAAAATGATTTCAATGTATTGGCCAGATGTATTTCTTCATTCTTAACAATACCACGTTAAAATTAAAGCTCGACAGCAACAGTTGCTGAAATAAGTAATTTTTTAAAGTATTTCAACCCCCGCTCACCCCTCTAGACGGGTTTCAATGCATTGGCCAGATGTATTTCGCCATTCTTAACAATACCACGTTAAAACTGAAGCTCGACATCAACAGTTGTGAAAATAAGTAATTTCTTAAAGTATTTCAACCCCCGCTCACCACCCTAGATGGGCTGGAAAATGGTTTCGATGCATTGGTCAGATGTATTTCTTTATTCTTAACAATACCACGTTTAAACAGAATCTCGACATCAACAGTTGCGAAAATAAGTAATTTTTAAAGTATTTCGACCCCCGCTCACCCCCCTAGACGGGCTGGAAAATGGTTTCAATGCATTGGCCAGATGTATTTCGCCATTCTTAACAATACCACGTTTAAACAGAAGCTCGACATCAACAGTTGCGAAAATAAGTAATTTTTTAAAGTATTTCGACCTCCACTCACCCCCTAGACGGGCTGGAAAATGGTTTCAATGCATTGGCCAGATGTATTTCGCCATTCTTAACAATACTACGTCAGAATTGAAGCTCGACATCAACAGTTGCGAAAATAAGTAATTTTTTAATGTATTTCAACCCCCGCTCACCCCCCTAGACGGGCTGGAAAATGGTTTCAATGCATTGGCCAGATGTATTTCTCTATTCTTAACAATACCACGTCAAAATTGATGTTCGACATCAACAGTTGCGAAAATAAGTAATTTTTTAATGTATTTCAACCCCCGCTCACCCCCCTAGACGGACTGGAAAATGGTTTCAATGTATTGGCCAGATGTATTTCACCATTCTTAACAATACCACGTCAAAATTGAAGTTCGACATCAACAGTTGCGATAATAAGTAATATTTTAATGTATTTCAACCCCCGCTCACCTCCCTAGACGGGCTGGAAAATGGTTTCAATGTATTGGTCAGATGTATTTCTTTATTTTTAACAATACCACGTTCAAATTGAAGCTCGACATCAACAGTTGCTAAAATAAGTAATTTTTTGAAGTGTTTCAACACCCGCTCACCCCCCTAGACGGGGGGAAATGGTTTCAATGTATTGGCCAGATGTATTTTACCATTCTTAACAATACCACGTCAAAATTGAAGCTCGACATCAACAGTTGCGAAAATAAGTAATTTTTTAAAGTATTTCGACTCCCGCTCATCCCCCCTAGACGGGCTGGAAAATGGTTTCAATGCATTGGTCTGATATATTTCTTTATTCTTAACGAAACCTCACTAAAATTATAGCTCGACAACAACTGTTGTAAAATTAGTAGTTTTTAAATAATTTCACCCCCTCTAACCCTCCTAGACGGGCTGGAAAATGATTTCAATGCATTGGACAGATGTATTTCTTTATTCTTAACGAAACTTCATTAAAATTATAGCTCGACAACAATTGTTGCTAAAATAATTAATTTTTATATAGTTGATAAAATAAGTAATGATTTTTTAATTATTTCAACCCTATCCCACCCTACTCTACTAGACGGGCTCCTAAATAAATTCAGTATATTTCTCGTATTCATGATCTTACATAATGGCACCATGTTGAAATTAAAACTCTACAACGAAAATCAAATTATTCTTTAAACCCACGACTTTATCGATTATAGTCCTACTTTAAAATGTGGATGTGGATGATTTCACACCCGTTGCAAATTTGAGGGTACTTTTAGTGCACAATTGAGAAACTGAATCTAAAATAATAGTTGGCAGAAAAATCATTTTGAATTCTACTGACATTTAGAAATATCTGACAGCTATCGATTTGTTCTATTAGTGCAATAAAATTATTAGGGTAAATATGACAACCGCGCCGGACGCAGTAATATGCTAAGTTTCACAAAAAGTAGTCATCTCGGACGCAGCATTGTATTGAAGAAGAATGAAATTATTCTTGGACGCAATAACGTGATGTTTTTGAAAGGACGCAGTATTGTCCTGTATATTAAACTTTTTTATTTCTTGAGATATTACAATTCTAAAACCAGGTGTTAACTGAATTTGATAAACAGATTCAATATACTTCATTAGATTTGAGCTAACTAACGTATTTATGGGAGACGCAGTAAAATTGGTTTGTGAAAGGACGCAGCATTGATAGCGGGATGTATATATATATATATATATATATATATATATATATATATATATATATATATATATATATATATATATATACATCCCGCTATCAATGCTGCGTCCTTTCACAAGCCAACCTTACTGCGTCTCCCAGAAATACGTTAGTTAGCTCAAATCTAATGAAGTATATTGAATCTGCTGATCAAATTCAGTTAACATCTGGTTTTAAAATTGTAATAACTCAAGAAATAAAAAAGTTTAATATACAAGACAATACTGCGTCCTTTCAAAAACAGCACGTTATTGCGTCCGAGAATAATTTTATTTTTCTTCAATACAATGCTGCGTCCGAGATGACTACTTTTTGTGAAGCTTAGTATATTACTGCGTCCGGCGTGGTTGTCATATTTACCCTAATAATTCTATTGCACTTGTACTAGAATAAATCTCTAGCCGTCAGTTATTTCTAAACGTCAGTAGAATTCGAAATATGATTTTTCTGTCCATTATTATTTTAGGATCAGTTTTTGAATTGTGCACTAAAAGTAGCCTCAAATTTGCAATATAAAATGATATATTTAGGAGATCAATGAAATTTTGCATAGATGTTCATTTTTATTTACTCCTTCAGGAAGCGATAAGTTCACCTTAGAATAGAAGAGAGAGCATATGCTAGCATATGCTTCTTGCTCTTTCTTTTTGTACATATCTCGAATGATAAGCGTTTTAGTCTTGAAAGTTGAAAACCACGTTTCTTGAAGTTTGAAGTACAAATGTGTTTAATAATAAATGCCTTCGGATTTGTTCTTTTGTAAGGAACAATGTTAAAAAAAATTGCTTTTTTGGCCCATCCGTGGTAAAGAGTGGAAGCCATCTTTTTTACTAATTTTGGGGTGCTGAAAACGAATCCGTCACCCGCTTTGGCGAAAAGTCTCGGAAACACATAAAAAACAACCCCTATTTGGGTGCCACAAAGTGAAGATTCTCATTTTCCAAATCAAAAGTCATTTAAATAATTAAAGAATTTTTTAAAATAAAACAATTAATATTTTCTGGATAGTGATAGCACACCGTACACCCCAAAAGTGTGAGAAATATTCAGGGATGAGAAATATTCATCTGAATTGACTAAATCACCTTATTATGACAAAAAAAACATCAAACAGGGTGATTAGGGATTTCTTTTGCAATTAAAACCAATAGAAACTCTAAAAAGATCAAATCCACCACCTTAATTGGTGGGGATGTGTAAGAGTATTCAGAACTAATTACATTATAACCCGATACTAGCCATTTAATAAGGAGTTTTGTGTTTTTTTTTAATAAATAAATAACCGTATATTACATATTGTGACTTACACCGTTCTTATGGGTGGTGAAGGGTGAGGCCCATCCGCAGTGAAGTGTGGAAACCACCTTTTTACTAATTTTGAGGTGCTGATTACGAATCTGTCAACCAAATTGGCTAAAAACATCGGGAAGACAGTAAAAAAACAACTCTTATTGAAATTGATATTAGAACTTGCAAGAAAAAGTTATTTTTTAGTGCAGGAAATTCTTTCAAAATACTCAGTTTCATTAGGTAAGTAAAAACCGCTACTTCTACATCCATATTTTTTATCCAAGTCACTCACAACGAAAAAATTGTGGATGTGGAAATAATTGTTTATGGAACTTTAATAATACAGGGTGTAATCAGTTTCATGTCATTAAAAAAAACTAGTGGTGAGGAACGACTAAACGAACAAAAAAACCTTATATAACATGGGGTCTAAAACCCATATAGGAAAAAAAATAGACAAAAATTTCGAAAGTCTTCAATAAATTGTTTGAGAACTGCTAGAATGTTGTGATAGGCTTTGATCTTCGCGTATGTCTGCGCCTCTAACCATCAAATACGCTAATACGGCTTTTTCAAAGTATCGCGCTCCTTTGTTAGAGACCGCGCGTTGGCGAGGATACAAGTTGATAATCATACTTCTTTACGGCTTTTTAAAAGTAGGTAAGGTAAGGTCTTTAGCGTTGCGGTAAAGGTGAAAGACGTCGGCGTTTTCTGAGTGCTTAGTAGATCTGAAGAAAACTATACTCCCTCTTGTGCAATATTTTAGTTTCTGTGGACACTTCATTAAGTACACATGTCGAACCCGTTCGTTGTTTTCGTTCTTTTTGAATTTTAGGCCACGTATTTACAGTTAAGATTTATTTTATTGACTTACGGTTCAAGTCGTTAAGTTCTTGATTACGTACAGACAATATTTGTTCGTCCTTTTTGTGTTACTTTTTGGATTTTTGACCAAGTTTTTATTTTTATTATTATTTTTTTTTAACAACTTTAGTTGATAGTTTAGTGTGGTATTTTAATGTGCATGGAAATCATTAAAACTGATCCTAATTTACCAATTGTGTTGAACGGAGTGCGTATGTCCTTAGTTCGACATGCCGAAAAGTGTATTGATGCAGACGGAAGCCATTTCGAACAATTTATCTAAATCACTAAAATTGGTAAGTTCTAGACTTATCGAATATTTTAGTTTCAGATAACTGATCGGCAATTCGTTAAATAAATCAGATTTTTTCTTAACTTAAAATGCACATAATTATTTTCTGTTATCGTATCTCAGACGTCTAACTCTTTATTTCCCAATGTCATGCAATAATTATTCACTCTTTAAGCTTTTAATCCAGAACAGTCATTTAGGTTACAAATGTTAATAAACCACATTTAAATCTGATAAATTATAAACAACAATAAAAGCCCCAATATTTTGTTCTAAATTAAAAAAACATATGTAAAGAAATGCTGTGTTTAACTTCTATGCCCATCATTTGCTTTTGCAGTTCTACAAAAAGAGATAACGAATTATTTACATTTTTTTAATTGGTTCGGTTGAGGTGGTCATCAAAGGTGCCGCCCTTCTTTGCTTTGAACCCTCTTTGCACTTTTTTATGTCAATTTAAAAGTTGTATAATTGGGAACTACTACACGTCCATTGACCCAGAAAGGCAGTGGTTCTCAAATGTTTCCTACCCTAATATTCAAATTGTTGACCTAGGTCAGTTTTTTTCAAAGTGCCCCTAGGGGTCATAAAGGTTTTTTGTTTGTCTGGTCGGTCCCCATTACCGGTTTTTTTTTTTAATGACATGGAACTGATTACACCCTATATAATATTTGAAATCCTCTCCCCCGAAAACCTATAAAACGATACCCCACATCGGTAGTTGGATGGGGGTGGTGATAGGGGGTGGTAATGGGGGTGGATGAAGTAAAAAAATATTTTGAGATTTCTGGTTCTTATACACACACTAAATCACATTTTCTTTTCATCCCCTTTAAAAATGGGGTGGGGGGTTGTAATGGGGGTGGCTAATGCCAAAAATTTTTTTGAGTCCTTAGCTTCTCTTGTATATACTAAATACCAATTTTATGGACTCTTACCTGCTTGATTTACCTATTCACCCAAAATTTACCCCAATTTACCCTCCAACCCTTCGACGAAACAAGATGAAAATATAATCTAGTTCCAGATCTCCTTAAACTACATACGTATACCAATATCTCAAACGGTTCCAGAGTAAACGTGCGCACAAAAAAACCCCTCCCCCTCGTTTCCCTCACCCTTCACCACACATAAGAACGGTGTATAGTTACAATATTACTCCTCGTTAAATGGCTATTATCAGGTTATATTGTGATTACTTCTGAATACTCTTACACCCATCCCCACCAATTAAGGTGGTGAATTTTATCTTTTTAGAGTTTTTATTGATTTCAATTGCAAAAGAAATCCCTAATCGCCCAATTTGATGTTTTTTTATCATAATGAGGTGATTTAGTCAATTCAGGTGAATATTTCTCCCCCTGAATATTTCTCACATTTTTGGAGTTGAGGTGTACGGTGCATATCACTATTTAGAAAATATGACTTGTTTATTAAATTAAAAAATTCATTAATTATTTAAATGACTTTTGGTTGGAAAGGAGAACCTTCACTTTATGGCACGCAAATAAGAGTTGTTTTTTAATGTGTTCCCTAGATTTTTCGCCAAAACGGGCGACGAATTCGTTTTCAGCACCCCAAATTGGTAAAAAAAATGGCTTCCACACTTTACCACGTTAGAATTTTTAAAAACTGTTTTTATGAAGATAAAAGTTTTTGCGCTCATATTTAATATCAATTTAATTAATTAATTTAATTTAATTCTTCTCTAAAACAGAAACCAAATATCGGAAAAAGAGGGGATTTATTTTCTATCATATCTATCTCCAGTTTCAACTAAGGGTGTTGAACTCCTTGATTGATTGATTGATTGATTTACCAGCGTGCGGTAGGCATTACTCCCAAGTTATACAGCTGGGTCTGCTACGTCCATGCTGGGTTGGACTAAGGTCATGCTTGTTGCCAGCAGCGAGAGCCACATGGCGCATGGTAAAGGAATGTGGGATGGGAGGTGTAAGTATTTGTGAGATGCGTTAGCGCATTATGTCGTGAGGGAGCGTTTAAGCCCCCTTTTTTTGGATTTTTGGTTCTGGGCTTCTACCTATTCTGGGTCTTCTTGTGAGATATGTTGCCGCATTGTGTCGCTGCTATCTGCGCTCCTATTTTTGTACTTCTGTTTCTACAAGTCTTCTTCTTCTTCTTCTTCTGAGGTTTCTGATTCCTCCGTTTCTGATTCTTTGTGAAATTCATTCTTTCCTCGCTTTTTTTCCCAGTATGTTTGGTTCTTTTCCCAGTTTGTTCATGATCCTCTCGATTTTTGTTTTCCACGTGTAACATGGTCTCCTCATTTTTAGTTTGCTGCTGTTCAGTGTTAGTGCTTTCTTCAGTAGGTGTGTTGGTTCCATTCTTTGGACGTGTCCCCAGTACTTCATTGCGTACATTTCTATCTTTTGTGATTCCCACGTGTAACCTGGTCTCCCTGTTTTTAGTGTAGAATTTAATGTAGAACTTTTCACTTATCAACGAGCGTAATTTTGACCTGAAAACATCATTTGATAATTTACTTAAGAAAAATATTATGTAATCAGATTCACAACACTATATTGTAACACCCACAACGTCAAAAAATATGCAATACCACAAAACACACTCCTATTAAACTAGACACCAACAAAAAGTCAGGATCAACAACACTTCTCTGTGATACCTCTCATCCCCTCCATTCCCCCCTCCTTTTGATCCACTCTACCGCACCACACCAAAAACATTGCACATAGCTCTGGATCATATACAAAACCAATCGCCGCTCACAAAATCGTCAATCTGCATCACCCCTCAAACACTCATCCCTCACCTAACTCAAAACTGTATCCTTCGCACTCTGTATCCAGACCAAGTGATGGCACACAAAAAGGAATGTGTTTTCTATGTTTTCTCCTTCCAACGATGGCCCAGTGCTCCACATAGACAGTTCCCGTCGCCGTCGATCCCTTGTACCAGTAGCCAATGTGTCCTCGCTCCCGCGCTCCGCAGTAGATACATCATTCTTGTGCTTTCCGGAGAGCTACTACCTCCCGTTTACCCCCTGCTTGTCACTATTGCGGTCCTAACCCTTTTAAACTTTTTAATAAGCTTTCTCAGTCCCACCCTAGCCGCACCAGAAGCATAAACAATTTGTATGTTTCCATAGCATGGATAAGGCTTTCCAAATTCCAGTGGCACCGAAACCAAGCCAATGGCCTCCAATTCCATCCAGATTCCCATTATATTCTTAAATTGCTTCAATTCCACACGGTGCACTGTCATCCTGATGGGGCACGCCTCTGGCCAGACTCATATGTAAATTTGCCAGAAAGGAATGTCTATTGACTTATTTTTAAG
Source organism: Rutpela maculata (assembly GCA_936432065.2). Classification (NCBI taxonomy): domain Eukaryota; kingdom Metazoa; phylum Arthropoda; class Insecta; order Coleoptera; family Cerambycidae; genus Rutpela; species Rutpela maculata. The sequence continues at coordinate 78,525,664 of OW386290.2, forward strand.
TTATTACACTTGACAATGAGCGTAATTTCGACTTGAAAACCCTCACTTGATATTTTACCTAAGAGAATATTATGACCATATACGTTTGATTATTACGGGTTCAGTTTATATTAAATTTGCCTGAGTATTTTTAATAATTATGAAAAAAGATTATTTGAAGGTTAACAAAAGAAATATATATGACCATACTTTACAGACAGATCAAATTCATTTGAATATTTTTATAATGGTTAAAAAATAATTTACAGGTTTACAGAGGGATATCATGTCATGCTTTAATTTATTGCCATAAACTTGTCGACAATGTCGACTCTTCAAGGGTGATGGGCCTAAATCCTTCAATTGTATATAAATATACTTGTCTGGGAAGGTACTTAAAAATGAAAAAGGAGGTTGTAAATAAATTAAAGTCTTCAAACTCTAGTGATCATGATAATATTTCTAATAATTTGGTTAAAAAATGCAAATATGCGATAAGCGGTCCATTATGTTATATAATATACCTTTCTATAGAGAAAGGTGTATTTCCCAGTAAATTTAAAAGAGCCATAGTCTCTCCATTATACAAGAAGGGAGATCCAAATCACTATAATAATAATTATGGAGCCATTAGTCTACTATGTAGTTTCTCTAAAATTTTAGAACTTCATCTCAAGGAGCAATTATAAGATTTTCTACATCAGAATATGTTACTGTCTTCTACTGGACATGGTTTCACTACAAACAAAAGCACTAAGTCTGCGTTGTGTGATTTTCATCACAAAACCATTAAAGCTTTAAACAACAAGAAATCAGTTATAGGTCTTTTCGAAGATTTCTCAGGAGCTTTTGATTTGATAGACCATCAGCTGCTTAAGGCCAAACTAGCACTATACGATATTCGAGGAACTGATTTACAAATATTTTCCTTCTATTTAGACAACAGGACAAAATATAAAAATGGCTGGTGTAGTTGAAAGTAATATTTGTGATATTTGTGATATTAAACAAGGGGTTCCACAGGGGTCAATTTTGGGGCCACTTATATTTACTAACTATGTGGTCAGTCATCTACAAAAAATACCAAATGTTCATGTGATCTGTTATGCTGATGATACAATCATTCTAGTTACCGGCAACAACCTGCGCATCCATATTACGCTGAGAGACCCACTGCGCATCCATTGCACTTGAGGAAACCCACTGCGCATCCATGGTGCTCGGAGAAACCCACTACGCAACAATTGTACTCGAGGAAACCCAGTGCGCATTAATAGTACTCCTGGAAACCCACTGCGCATCCATGGTACCCAGAGAAACCTACTGCGCATTAATTGCATTCAAGGAAAACTTCTACGCATCCATGGTACTCGGGAAAGCCCACTGCGCATCCATTGCACTCGAGGAAACCCACTGCGCATCCATTGAACTCGAGGAAACCCACTGCGCACAGAGCACATGGGCGGGTATCTGTCAAATTTCATGCTTAAAAACATCCGTCTCCCTGTTCACCCGTTCGCGGCGTCTCTTTTTAAAAACCGTCGAATACGTGTCTCCTTCTTTCCTCAGGAAAGCCTGTCGCTGGAATATCGCGTTTCTGACTTACGCGATTTCAGAGATACGAGTACCCTTTAGACCATCTACTCCCCCGTTTTCACCACTTCAAAAAGTGAAAATCGAAATTTCGTCCTACTCGTGTCTAATAGATTCCAATAAAGAGTACTTCTGTCAAATTTCATGCTTCTGGGTCTAACCTTTTCCGAAATGCTTAAAAACTTTCCCCTCCCCGTTCACCCGTTCGGGGGTCTTTTTTTGAAAACCGTCTTATTTCCTCAGAAGAGTCCATCGCTCGAATAATCATGTTTCTGACTTACGCGATTTCAAAAATACAGGTGCGTTTTAAACCATCTACCATCCCCGTTTTCAAAATTTCGTCTTACACGATCTAATAGATTTCAACAAAAAATATTTCTGCCAAATTTCATGCATCTAGATTTAACCTTTCCGGAAAAACCTAAAATTTCATCCCCCTTTTTATCAAACAAAAAGGTATAATAATGGTTCTATTTATAGTTATTAGACTTATAATAAACCACACATTTGACAATATTTGATGAACTTATTAGTATATTATTCAACGAGTGGTAATAACTCACGCAGATGAAGTGTAATTCATCGAGTTATTACCATTACCGCAAGTTGAATACTATACTTTTTTTACGATTACAACAATAAATATTAAATTGAGAAAATTTTGTTTAAATTAGATACTCAGTTTCTTTATTAATATAATTGACGGTAAAATTTAATTTAATTTAAATTAATTTAAGTTTCTCTCGGACAGAGCCACACCTTCGTGAAGCTCGTTACGTCGATTGGACAGGCTAAGCATGAAGATAAAGGTGATTGGCACTGTAACCTGGTGATTTATAATAACTCACTCATTGTAACTCACGTTATTTGTTTATGGATACTATTAATTGTTCAAAAGCAGTTTATTAATTAGTATATACCCTAATAAGAGTAGATAAAATAACCAAAAGTAGTATATATTAGTCATAGGTTTTTTGCTCCTAACTTAGCATATCTAGAATATTACCTACAATATCTTATTAATATTTGTAATCCTATTTACATTCACAATATTGTCTGTAATTCTCCTATTTCCTTATTTAAAACAGTAACCATAAAATTGGTATAATGTTCTGTAGACTGACTGCCTTTGTATGTTCATTCACTTTAATCATCTGAAAATGTCACGTTGAGTGCCGAACTGCAGTAAGATGCAAGTTACAATAATTCGAACTCACCGGCTTTCCAAGTAAGAATGAAAGAACGACTAGATATTTATTAGCCGGTGTTGTCAAATCTCGGACGCAGCATTATACGATTTTTGAATAGAGAATATTTGAAGTATATTTCTGTTCACAAATCTATGCGCCCCCAAACATAATTCGATGGAACTAAAAATATACTTTTAGTTTCACGGAACATATGATACTGCGTCCGAATCCAAAAAAAACTCGGGTCGATATTTTGCTTAATTGAAACGAAACAAAATTTATTTCTATGTCTACATATAACCCAGGAGACAAAGAACATTTTGAGGTGCTGAAAATCGACCATTTCAGAGATTTGTTGAAGATAACACGGGAAAACAATACTGCGTCCGGTATACAGACGCAGTATTGTACAGGACGCAGCATCATTTGCTGGACAAATATATATATATATATATATATATATATATATATATATATATATATATATATATATATATATATATATATATATATATATATATTTGTCCTGCAAATAATGCTGCGTCCGTACATGTGCACGATACCATACACTGCTGCGTCCTGTACAATACTGCGTCTGTATACCGGACGCAGTATTGTTTTCCCGTGTTATCTTCAACAAATCTCTGAAATGGTCGATTTGCAGCATCTCAAAATGTTCTTCGTCTCCTGGGTTATATGTAGACATAGAAATGAGTTCTGTTTCGTTTCAATTGAGCAAAATATCGACCTGAGTTTTTTTTGGATTCGGACGCAGTATCATATGTTCCGTAAAACTAAAAGTATATTTTTAGTTCCATCGAATTATGTTTGGGGGCGCATAGATTTGTGAACATAAATATACTTCAAATATTCTCTATTCAAAAATCGTATAATGCTGCGTCCGAGATTTGACAACACCGGCACTATTAAATATCCAGTCATTCTTTCATGCTTACATGGAAAGCCGGAGTTCGGACGAGTGTAAAATTCTTGTGAACATTTATATAAGTTTACAAGTAATTATGTTTCATATTCAAACAGTTATCTTCTTACTTATAATCTGAATGTTTTTATCACAGAAATTTATTTTCAGGAAATGAAATTAATTTCAACGGAAAATAATTTACAAATATTTAGTTATATATAATCATAAAAACAATACCTCCTCCAAAATTAAACTGGTAAGCCGTTACTTTGTGGTAATTAATTATGATGATATAATAATGAAACACCAACATTAACATTTACTTTATTTTTTACCGCCAAATTATTGTAACTTGCACCTTACTGCAGTTCGGCAGTCAACGTGACATTTTCAGATGATTAAAGTAAATGAACATACAAAGGCAGTCAGTCTACAGGACATTATGCTAATTTTATGGTTACTATTTTGAATAAGGAAATAGGAGAATTACAGACAATATTGTGAATGTAAATAGGATTAGAAATATTAATAAGATATTGTAGGTAATATTCTAGGTATGCTAAGTTAGGAGCAACAAAAATCTATGACTAATATAAACTACTTTTGGTTATTTTATTTACTCTTATTAGGTTATATACTAATTAATGAACTGCTTTTGAACAATTTATAGTATCCATAAACGAATAGCGTGAGTTATAATGAGTGAGTTATTATAAATCACTAGGTGATAGTGCCAATCATCTGTATCTTCATGCCCTAGCCTATCCAATCGACGTAACGCGCTTCACGAAGGTGTGGCTCTGTCCGAGAGAAATCCTTAAATTAAGTTAAGTTAAATTTTACAGTTAATTTTATTAATAAACAAACGAAATTTTCTCAATTTAATATTTATTGTTATAATCGTAGATAAAGTATAGTATTCAACTTGCGGTAATGGTAATAACCCACTTGATGAATTACAGCACTTGCCTGCGGCTCAAGCTGTAAACTTCATTTGCGTGAGTTATTACCTACATTACCGCTCGTTGAATAAGTTCATCAAATAGTGTGGTTTATTATAAGTCTAATAACTACAAATAGAACCATTATTATACCTTTTTGTTTGATAAAAAGGGAGGTTGAAATTTTAGGTTTTTCCAGAAACGGTTAGATGCATGATGCATGATGCATGAAATTTGGCAGACATATTTTTTGTTGAAATCTATTAGATCGTGTTAAGACGAAATTTCGATTTTCACTTTTTGAAGAGGTCAAAACGGGGGTGGTAGGTGGTTTAAAGCGCACCTGTATTTTTGAAATCGCGTAAGTCAGAAACGTGATTATTCGAGCGATGGACACTTCTGAGAAAATAAGAAGACACGCACGTATTTGACGGTTTTCAAAAAGAGACCTCCGAACGGGTGAACGGGGAGGGGGAGGTTTTTTAAGCCTTCCGGAAACGGTTAAACCCAGAATCATGAAATTTGGCATAAATACTTTTTATTAGAATCTGTTAGACACGAGTAAGAATAATGGATTGTTATCAAATTGCGATGTGCAATGGGTTTCCTCGAGTACTATAGATGCGCAGTGGGTTTCCTCGAGTACAATGGATGCGCAGTGGATTTCCTCGAGTGCAATGTATGCGCAGTGGGTTTCCCCGAGTACTATGGATGAGTAGAAGGTTTCCTTGAGTGCGCAGTAGGTTTCTTCGGGTACCATGAATGCACAGTGGGTTTCCACGAGTATTATAGATGTGCAGTGGGTTTCCTTGAGTACAATGGATGCGTAGTAGGTTTCCCCGAGTACCATGCGTACCATGATCCTCAATTTTAACCAAACTTTGATTTAAGAATGTTGGGTTATTCCTATTGTTGTGTTAAATTTGATTCGTTTAGAGTCGTTTGGTTAAGATTGTTGGGTTGTAGGGAACACGATTTCAAATTCATGTCACCTTAAAACGACTATAACTTTGCGAGGAAACATCATAGATGACCATTCGAAAGCTTATTTTAAAGAGGAAGGATGTTACTAAATGATATATTTATTAGAAATAAGCTGAAAAATTTTTTGGGTTCTAGACACAACTTCAAAACTTGCTAAAAAAGTCATCTCAAATATTTCAAAATCCTGACATGATGGGCCAATTCTGAGGCCAGATTCGGATTCAGCGCGAAAAATTACTTCTGAAATGACAGCTGCACAACAACATTCATGACCTGTGTTATTGAACTGTCAAACTGGATAATATAAGTGAAAACATCCCTAAGGGATCTTATCAGTGTAATTTTGTTCTGATTGGTTGTTTCAGCACACGTGATTAGAAATTAGCGAATTAAATTGCTATTTGAGCTAAAAATTTTCAACAAGTTTTTATTTCCCAGTCAGTACCACTAAAAAGTGTTAAGCTCTCGGAATTATTATTCAATGAAAATTGTATTGAAACTGTCTTTGTTTTATTTAGAATTAGGTTATTATTTTGAGATCAATGTATGATTTCTTGATAAAATCTTTCAGTGTTTTTTTTTTCTTCAATTACGTTGTTGCCGGTAACTAGAATGTTTGTATCATCAGCATAACAGATCACATGAACATTTGGTATCTTTTGTTGATGGCTGACCAGATAATTAGTAAATATTATATATAAGTGATCCCAAAATTGACCCCTGTGGAACTCCTTGTGTAATATCACAAATATTACTTTCAACTCCACCGACCATTTTTACAATTTGTGTCCTGTTGTCTAAATAGGAGGAAAATATTTGTAAATCAGTTAGTCGAATACCGTATAGTGCTAGTTTGGTCTTAAGCAGCTGATGGTCTACCAAATCAAAAGCTTGTGAGAAATCTTCGAAAAGACCCACAACTGATTTCTTGTTGTCTAAAGCTTTAATGATTTTGTGATGAAAATCACACAACGCAGACTTGTTGCTTTTGTTTGTAGTGAAACCATGTTCAGCAGGAGACAGTAACATATTCCGATGTAAAAAATCTGATAATTGCTCCTTGAGATGGAGTTCTAAAATTTTAGAAATTCTACATAGTAGACTAATGGCTTCATAATTATTATTATAGTCATTTGGATCTCCCTTCTGGTATAATGAAGATACTATGGCTCTTTTAAATTTACTGGAAAATATGGCTTTCTCTATAGAAATGGACCGCTTATCGCATATTTGAATTTTTATCCAAATTATTAGAAATATCGTGACCATTTGTTTGAAGACTTTAATTTATTTACAAGAAGTTCAACATCCTTAGTTGAAACTGTAGATATATAGAAAATAATTTTTCCAATAATATTTGGTTTCTGGTTTAGAAAAGAATTAAATTAAATTAATTAATTAAATTGATATGAAATATGAGTACAAAAACTTTTATCTTCATAAAAACAGTTTTTAAAAATTCTAACGCGGAAACGTGTTGAAGCCATCTTTTTTTACTAATTTTGGGGTGTTGAAAACGAACTCGTTGCCAGTTTTGCCAGTCTAGGGAGCATATTAAAAGAAGACCCTTATTTGGGCGCCATAAAGTGATGTTCCCAACCCAAAGTCATTTAAATAATTAAAGAATTTTTTAATTTAAAAACAAGTAATATTTTCTGAATAGTGATACGCACACCTTACACCCCAACCCCAAAAATATGAGAAATATTCAGAGGTGAGAAATATTCATCTGAATTGACTAAATCACCTCATTATGATAGAAAAACATCAAATTGGGTGATTAGGGATTTCTTTTGCAATTAAAACCAATAAAAACTCTTAAAAGATAAAATCCACCACCTTGATTGGTGGGGATGGGTGTAAGAGTATTCAGAAGTAATAATAACCTGATAATAGCCATTTAACAAGGAGTAATATTGTAAATATACACCGTTCTTAGGGTGGTGAAGGGTGAGGGAAACGAGGGGAGGGATGGTGAATTTAGAATTTTTGCTTCTTTCATTACTTACCTAATGAAACTGAGTATCTTGAAAGAATTTCCTGCACTAAAGAATAACTTTTTGTTGCAAGCTATAATATCAATTTCAATGCCACCCCCCAAATAAGAGTTATTTTTTACTGTCTTCCCGATGTTTTTAGCCAAATCGAATGACAGATTCGTATTCAGCACCCCAAAACTAGTAAAGAGATGGTTTCTACACTTTACCGTGAATGGGCCAAAAAAGGGCTCTCCCTCGCGTTCCCCTCACCTTTCACCAGCCATAAGAACGGTGTAAGTTACAATATATAATATACGATTATTTATTTATTAAAAAAAAAAACAAAATTCCTTATTAAAAGGCTATTATAATGTGATTACTTCTGAATACTCTTACACCCATCCCCACCAATTAAGGTGGTGGATTTTGTCTTTTTATCATACTAAGGTGATTTAATCAATTCGGATGAATATTTTTCATCCCTGAATATTTCTCACACTCTTGGGGTTGGGGTGTACGGTGTGCATATCACTATCCAGGAAATATTGTTTTTTATATTAAAAATTCTTTAATTATTTAAATGACTTTTGGTTTGGAAAATGAGAATCTTCACTTTATGGCACCCAAATAGGGGTTGTTTTTTAATATGTTCCCGAGACTTTTCGTTAAAACGGGTGAGAATTCGTTTTCAGCAGCCCAAAATTAGTAAAAAAAAGATAGCTTCCACACTTTACCATGGATAATAATAATAATAATAATATTTATTTATAACAAAGTCTTACATTTGAGTATACAGTAAAATTAAATTGTGTGTGAAAATAGCGTACTGTTAATAAAAGATTTTAGCTAATACATCTGTATCCTTTGAATATAAATAAAACAAAATCACTTAAGGGTATTGATATACCCTTGAATGTGATGAAATGCATTTCATTTATAATATCATTAGATAGGTTGTGTGCCATAGCTACCTTAACTAGTAATTTCATTTAATACAACATAATTAATTTAG